>PVIH01000421.1:0-10707 GCA_004025045.1 Sigmodon hispidus | reverse complement strand
CAAATTTATATTCAATGCAGTTCATTGATAAATGTGTCAAGTGCCCACTATTTAGCCAGCTGAAATTGACATAACAGTATTGGCTTTGTGTAGAGAGCATTGTTTACAGCTATTGGACATTTTTACAGCCCTTTAACAGTGTTGTTTTGTTTGTTGTCTTAGCGACTGCTGACAGATAGTAACACCCGCTGTATATAGAATAATGGACAGATCTGCTGAACCATTGAGGACCGAACATTTCTAAAGGGATCTTTCTCTTTCCTACAGGAACTTCTGCTTGCAGAGAAGTGGGCTAAAATGAACAAGCTTCCCTTTCCAAAGATTGATCCCTATGTGTTTGATCGGGAAGGACTGAAGGAGTGTTACGTTTTTAAACCCAAGAATCCTGATGTGGAGAATGATTGTCCTACCATTATTCACTTTGTTCTGGCCAACATCAACTTCAGAAAGTTCAAGGCCCCTGGTATGTTTCCATGAAACTGAAGCCTGCCTGGCAGTGTGACTGACACTGAGCTGTTTTGCACTGATGCTATCCCATGACCTATGAGTACACAGAGTGCTTCTTTTACCATGATAGGTAGTTGTGATCTGAGAGCCTAAATACTTCCTTCTTTTTTACCTCAAGATTTCGAGTTCCTCACGATACAGAAACTGAAAGATGAGTGACAAGTTCAGCAAACTTGCTAGGGCATTGAACTTGAGGCTTGGGTTTGATGGATGTCCTGTTCATAAAGGATGTTAAATAGTTTGACTTTCACAGCTCTTGTTTTTAGAATAAAGTCATGCAAACGTCTCTGGGAATGTTAATTGACCACAAAACTCAATGTAATCTAATGGTGCAGCATGGCTGACCATTTTGGGCTTCCACATTATATTTTAGAGGAAAGGAGAATCTAGTTCAAAGAATGGTGATTCTGTTTTATTATATCTGGATGAGTAGGTAGACTCTTGTGCATTTTAAAAGATACCCATTAACCAAAGATGGATGCTTAGGGGTGTCAAATGTTAAATATTTTTCAGAGCAGCAGATGCAGTTTTCTATTTTGTGATTGAGAAGAGATAAAAGAATAGGGGAGGTGATACTGGGAATTAGGTCTTTTTTCCAGGTTTCTCAGAATGGTTTAAAAAAAATTAGTAACAATGGAGTTGTAAGGCATGCCTCATGTGGGGAAAGGAAAGCTTGCTGGCATTTCTCATTTTCCCAAATGGAAATCTGAGTTTCATATCAAAACCCTGGTTTAAAACTGAAAGCAATCTAGTCAGTTTCCTATTACTGTTAGTTCTCAGGGAGAAACTGAGAGGTTGGTAAGTACAGGGATTTCTGGGGCTTGAAGAGTACTCAATGTTTTGGACTGGATTTCCCCAGAGGAAGATTCTTAGGACAAGATTCAAGTGAAAATGGTTTATTTGTTGGGGAGTGAGGAAGTGATACCGGACAAGGAGACAGACAACAAAACACACACTAGTAAGCCAGCTATCCCAAGAGGAACAGGATCCATCTGGGAAAGCCTAAGGCAGAACACTCAGACAGTAGAGTCATCCTTTCCACCACCCATATACTCGCAGGCCAGGGAGCTGGGTGTCTTCCCAATTGGATTGTGGCTGATGGGGCACATAGTTATTTTTTGGAATTGTAGCCATTCTTTCATTCTCAGTGTTGTCTCTGTGCTTGCTTGTGTGTTTTGCAGATTTTTTTTTTAATTTTTATTCTTTTTAGTTTTTGAAATCAAGAGTCATACTTCTTTTTTGGCATATAGGTGTCCCAAGGGAAACCAAAGAGGAAAAAGAAATAGCTGACTTTGACATTTTTGATGACCCTGAATCACCCTTTTCAACCTTCAACTTTCAGTATCCAAATCAAGCCTTCAAAAGGCTACATGATCTGATGTACTTCAATACGCTGAACAACATTGAGGTGAGTATGTCTGACAACGGTTAACATGAGAGGTCACTAGCAAACACATGAACGGGGGCTTCAGGATGACCAGATTCACAGTGTGATACCTGGGTTCTTAGGAATTATTTCACTCTCCTTTAACAAAACACCCAGAATCCACAAATACTGACATCACTGTTTGCAACTAATCAGAGTCCACTCTTTATTGTTTTGGTGGAGTGAGGGTTTAGTCCCAGAGTTCCTATCTATTCATTTTATAATAAAATAATTTATGAAAAGAGGTAAGTGGTGGAAGGGTAGTATACAGACAGGAGAGTAAGCGTGAGTGCCGTTACTGTAGAAGTCTCACAGATGACTTAATGAAAGCATGCCTTCAAATGTTTTGTGTTCTCCTGCACTTTAAGCCTTTCAAGTGTGCTCTGTGAAAGAGACATTAGAAGCAAGTCTTTTCCTTCAGAATCAAACACTCTTATCACTAGTTTTACTTGCTGCTAAAACTCTTTGTCTCTGAGATTGGTAAGTGCTAAATGCACCATGTCAAAGTACTGCTGTGTGATTGAAATCATCAGCTTGTGGGTCCACATCACACTATCTAATTGATTATTATCACTTGTGAAAGGTGAATTCATTGGCCTGCTTGGATTTTTCACATTAAGAAAGAAAAGAAAGTGAACTAGAGTCATGCATTATGTCTGATTTACTGGTCTTTTTGGAGAGTATGAATGACTGAAAAGAACACACAGATGTGCTGTTTCTGCAGAACTTAATTAGATTTTGTGTTAAGAGAAAACTGACACATCAGATGCTTGCTTGTTTAGTTTTCCTTGAGACAATTTAGGACAGGCCAAATGCAGTCATGACATAATGACCATAATACATTTTAATCAATACATTTTTATAATCATATGAAAATGTTTCTAGTATACTACAGTTTCTATAATTCTAAAGTTCCCTCTTTTTTTGCCTGTATTTTCCAGTATGTGATGACTAATATGTAACATACTTAGCCAAAAGTTACAACACATCATTTCTTTATCATATGCTGAATAAATCTTACATAGGGATAAATACTTAAAAACCTCATGCTACTTTATTTCTGTAGTTATGGTTAAAATGTTAAGAAAATGAAGAAATGACTACCGTGACCCAAGAAACACGTAGAGATTGTCAAAATATAATTGCAGTTTATTTTATTTAGATTTCATCTTTATTTATGTTTGTGAGAGGTGGGTATGTGAGTGCCGATGCCCTAGAAGCCAGAGGTGTCAGATCTTCAGAGAGTGAGAGCCACTGGCAATAGTGGGGCCTTTCATGAGTGATAGGAACTAAACTCAGGTTTTTAGGAAAAGCAAAATGTATTCTTCAATCTCTCAGCCATCTCTCCAGCTCCCAAAATAGAGTTGCATTTTATAAAGTTTAATCATAGTAAAAGAAAAGAAAGCTAAGGAGATTCCAATTTTACATTTGAAACTAATAGACATATATTCCTTGGAGGTAAAAATCTTTTAAATTTGATAATTCATCCTCTAATGAAAAGAACTAGAATTGTGGAAATTATAAAAATCCTCTATTCAACTTAGTGAGAAATGCACGCACATATGCATTTTTAGCAGCTTCATTTCTCTTGCTAATTACAGCCCCTGTTTATATATTAGACCTGCTAAAACATTCCCTGTCGGTAATTGTATAGTTCTGTTTACATGTTTTACAAGTGTCTCTCAAGGTAGTTTGATGCAGACATGGAAAACTTAAAGCCTGAACAAAAATAGACTGAATTTCAAAACAACTATCTTCAGTATATCCCAATAAACATTGATTCTTCACAAACTATTTATAATATTACATGTGAAATTTGGGGATTTTATGCATTGTACTTTTTATCATATCATCTCCCTCAGCTGCTCCCAGATCCAACTCCAATTCCACATACACACAGTTTTGTATTTCATATTTTTGGCCCATCAAATCTAGTTACTGTTACCTGTATATTCTTGGGTGTATTTATTTATGGGAGGGTGTTTCCAAATGCAACTACCATGTTTATGTAAACAAACATTTTTTATAGCTTCTACTAATGTTTGTGGCATGACATTTAGAGGCAAAGATATGGGTTTTATAGTGATCTTTAAATACAGGGTAGGCCATGTGTTACTTGCATTTTCATTGCTATGACAAGATACCATGCCCAAGGCAACTTCTCAGAAAAAGAGTTTATTGGGGGAGTTACAATTTTAGAGGGTGTCTCCTTGACCATTACAGCAGAGAAACATGGCAGCAGACAAAATGCATGGCAATGAAGTAGTGATTGAGAGCCTACATCTTGAGATATAACCGCGAGGCAAAGAGGAATGTAACTGAGCATGGCTTGGACTTTTGAAATATCAAGGCCCACCCCCAGTGGCCACCTATTCCAATGATTCCTCACAGGCTGATCCTTCCCAGATAGTTCCACCAACTGGGAGGCAAACATTTAAGTAGATCAGCCTATGGGAGTCATTCTCATTTAAGCCCAATGAGTCACTTTGGATTCTTCATCTTGAAAACAGGGACAGTAGGATCTATCATAGAGCAGTGTGACTATGAACATGCTAGGTATGGCCTAAATAGTACCCTGCAAACAGAAGCTAATTAATTGTGAAAATCTTAGCTATGCATGGCAATCTCCTAGCATCCTGAAGTACATGAGAAATCTACAAAAGGAACTGTGAAAGTGTTAAGGAGTCACCTTATAGACAAGTTGTACATACAGTGATAGTTGTAGGCATTAAGAAAATGACTGTATGCTTTTTGACTCTGATTTAAGTGAAGTGAAGTATGTGTCCGTGTGTGTGTGTCTGTGTGTGTGTGTGTGTCTGTCTGTCTGTCTCTGTCTCTCTGTCTTATTTCACTTATTACAACAACTTTATCTCTTGGTGACGTTTTACATATCTTTTATACAAATTAAAAAAAACCTACATTTTATTAGAAAAATTTCTGGTAAGAGGTGATGCATAAAAAATGATAAAGTTTTGTTGAGCATATGATGCTGGGAAATGCATTAGGCTCAGTTAGCTAAAGCAACCCACACTATCTGAGTGGAGTAGAACATGGAATTGCATTTAAACTGGATATGAATCATAGAATTTCAGGTGGCACAGACTGTAGTAAAATAGGATGCAAAGACTGTAATCTATTAAAGCTTAAGACAGTTTTCAGCCTTGTGGTCAGAGACACTGTGGCTTCAAGTCTATTTCCTCAATTTGTTTTCTGATCTGGTTTTGTTCTGAAAGATCCACTGTGGATTTGACAGCTGGAAACTCCTGTTGATCATTTTCTGGGCCATCTTTTGGAGAATTTTTTACTTCTGCTTTGGCTCACTTTTTGACAGCCGTCTGGCTTTTTCATTGGTATCGATTTTCTGTACTTACTCAGTCCTCCCAAATTCCTTTTGGATGAACATTGTGTCCAGGCTTTTATAGTTATGGAATTTTGTGGGATTTACATTTTTTCCTTATTAGAAACTTAAGGTATAGTGACTTAGACTGGTGGGCATGTGGCATGTGGTGTACAGAGGCTGTGGGTTCAGACTAAATTGAGTGTCTAGTCATTGCTCAGCTGTCTCTTAGCTGGGTAGCCATGGACTGGTAAATTATTTTCTTTTTTTGTAAGGGGAAACAATGATATATTTTATAGGATTAGGATGAGGTTTAGTTAGACTAACTTAAGGATTTAGGATACAATAGGTACTAGGAAAATTGCAACAGCCAATATAATGAACTATTATTAGTTTTCATATCCTTTTCTGCTTGTAATTATAAATTATAAACTTCATAAAACAGATACTTATTTACCTTCTGTACTCTAGGGATAGTGAACATAATGCCTGGCACCTCAAGTGAAGATGCAATGTATTTTTCATAAGTTAATTTCTATAAGTCATTGAATTATTGAAGATAATGATGGTCAGGTTAAAAGTTGCCACTGGTTGGTGATGGAGCTCTTACCATGAAACCTGTATTCAGCACATGCCTGGATGTGCAGCCTGTATAGCCATAAACTACCACCTTGATTGGGAGAGAATGTGAAGGAGGACCCTTTTACAGTACCTATTAACTCAGCTTATTTTCCATTTTCATTCAGTGATCAACTCAGTATATAAATTCAGGCAGATGCTCTGATGCTATTATACTTCACTACCTGCAATACATGTCGACATGTATAACAATGAGCTTATTTTTTTTGTCAGATAATTTTATAAGGTGTTCTTATTACTTCTCTTGCTTATATGTCAAAGTATGTGACAAAAACAGGAAATGTTTATTTCGGTTCATGAATCATGAATGTCATCCCTCATGGTGGTGAAGACATGGCTACGAGAACATGTAGCAACTGGTCACATTGTATCAACAGTCATAAAGCTGCAAGACGACAGTACATGGGAAGGTGCGCCCACATAAGTTGCTTTTTTCCTGCCTCAACTAACAATTCACAGCTGCGCTCATATTGAACTCCTGGAGAATTCGAGATCCTTACAAGATGACAATCCGTGTTAACCAATCACAGTGTTAAACATTGAGTGTTAACCAGAATGGGGGAAGTGTGTATCAGAAGTACTAGTAATTAATTCTTAGTTTAATAGCATTTCATTACTAACTAGGTACAAGCTAAAGTTTTAACTATTCAAAAGAAAATCTGCAATTATATAGTAACTGCAGTAATCTGCAATCTGTTGCATATCCTGGCCTATTTTCTTAGGCCTGCAGGAGAACAAGGACAGCAGTTTCTCCTCCCCACCATACTCAATGGTGGTGGACATCCTAAACCAAAGAGTGATCAACCAGGGAAAAGCCTACCAGGCAGGCTCACCTGAGCATAGTTCTACCCACCATGGGATCCTTCAAAGTAAAGATTCAGAGTTCTAAAATGGACTACCTAATTTTTTTTTTAATTTTAGGTTTTGTGATGCATGGGCAGGTGTATAGAAATATTGTTTAAATTGGTTAGGGTCTAATTCTGACAGAAACACAGAGAGGTCTGTTTGTTTGGATTTTTTTCTGGTCTTTGTGTAGCATTCTATCCTTTTGCATATGGAGCAGGGTATTTTGAAGTTTGTGTGGGGGTATCTTATGGTGGATCCTCTGATGGGGCAGAGAATTCATTTATGAGTATTTCTAAGAAACAAAATGTGGGGAGTCATAGCAATACTTTCAGACCTTTCAGACATAAGAAGTTCCAACTCCTATCTATACTCTAAGAGGGATGCTAGTTTCCAAAGCTTTTTTTGAGGCTGTCATTTGAGTGTGAGTTTTTGGGAACCTCTACGGCCCCAAACTCACCTGTCCATATGCTCTACACAGTCTCGTCCCATCTCACACATACATTGGCTATGAGTCTATTGTCAGCTCTGCCAAGCAGTGTTTCAGCGTCACAGTGAAACATGAATAAAGTGCCCAGGCTTGCAGTCTCGTCACTCAGGAAACTAAGGCAAGAGAATCATGAGTTTGCAGCTTGGCTCCATAGGGTTACTCAGTTTCAGAAAAACAAAACCAAATAAAACCAAAACCAAACCAAAACAAAACAAAACAACCCAAACCAGGAAATATTTTGAGGGCTTAGTATTAACTAAATATTTCCTCCTAAATATTCAACACTTAAGATTAGGCTAAGAAGGCTGAAGGTGGATATGTGTGCATGTGTGCACATGTGCGTGTGTGCTCATATATGTATATGTGTGTGCATGTATGTGCATATGTGTGTGTTAATTTATAGGCAAGGGCATTGAGTAATGCATTAATTAGGGAAAATCCTGGAAGCCACAAGTTTTATGTAGCAAAATTTTTTGTTGGGCTCTCTTTGGACTGCCAGACAACAAATAATGACCCAGAGACTTGTTATTAATTATGAAAGCTTGAACTTCACTTAAGCTTTTCCACAATTAACTCTTATAACTTAATTAACCCAATTTTTTAAAATCTACATGGCGTGTTTACTCTTCTTGCACATACAACTTTCTCTGAGACTGTTGACAAAATAGTCCCCCTAGATTCCTCTTTCCAGTTTCTCATTCTCTCTCTCTCTCTCTGTCTCTGTCTCTCTCCCCCTGGAAGTCCCACCTATTCTCTCTTGTCTAGCTATTAGTCTTTCAGCTTTCTATTATATCCATCACAGAAATAATCTTCACATAGTGTACAAATATCCCATAACAGTTTCAAAGTGAAGGCTGGGCTCAGATTATACATCGTCCCCACATTTTTCTCTGTCAACCATTGATCTCCCCAGTGACCTTATTTCTTAATATTCCAGTTTCTTTTCTACCCAAGTCAACCACTTTCCACATATCTCCTGTATTTCTCTTTTGCCACAACAATTCATCGTTAGCATTATATGGCTATTCATTGGGAAAACTTGCCTGCTTCCCTTATGCTTATAAAATCATGTGTGTTTAACCCCAATTGTATTTTCTCCATGGTTTATCCTGGGCATTTATTAATTTAGAAAATATTTGTTAGGAACTTTTCATAGTCTCAGTGCTGTGATCAAATACTAAGACTCCCTGCTTTCATGATATTTTAGGTCTCATTGGAAAGTGGATATTAGCCAGAAAACTCACAGTAATTTTAGTAAATATAGCAGTTGTTTCTTACACTGATAGTTTTTACTTTTTCAAAATACAACATAACCTTCTCTTTGGTGTTGCTGTTTTAATTTGATACTGTAAGCATCCCACATTTTTCTACAAATAGTTCAATTATACACATCCATGAATCGCTCATTTTGATGTGACCTAGAAAATTATACAAGTTTTAACTTTCCCCCCCTCATTTATTGATGAAGAATATTGATGAATAATAAATGGAACTGGTTTTTAAAATCTGGAAAGCTCTTGAATGGTGTAGTAAAAGATTGCATGTGTCATACTTGGGATGAGTAGTAAGGACAAAGGTTAGCATGCGTTGCTAGATACTGCAAGAATAAACCTGACAGGAACAATTCAAAATCTCATCAAAGACAAGAAGCAATGATATAAACCCTGTAAGATCAATCGTGATTAAAAATAAAAATTAGAAAGATACAGCTATGACATGATACATCTCAAATACACCCAGATATATTATGTGGCATGCTAAAAGCCTTACAGTTAGCAGATGATTTCATAGAGTATTGCTTGCAAGGCAGGATCCAGCCTCCAGGGCGCATTAGGCTGTTCAGATGGATAAGAGGCTGGTTCAGTGGTTTCATAGTGTTTGTGCGTCACCTAGTGGTTTAATTTACACATTATTTTCCCAGATGATTTGGGTTTTTCAGTTATAAATATAAATGCTGATTTTCCTTTATCAGAAAGGCTTAAAATTAGGAATATAAGCAGGGGCCAAATTGTGGTAAACTCACTTATTTGTGATACTAATACCGTTTCTTTTTCTTGTATATTCTTATAGTGTTAGGGATTGAGCACAGGGCCCCATATACACTAGGCAAGTCCTCTACCAACTGAGCTACAGCCCTGGCTACCCTCCCACCCCACCCAAATTTAATGTCAAGAGTGAACATCAGGCAACTATTACTACTGTAGTATTCCCTGGGGTCTTTTCTGTTATAGTTTGTTTTTCCTTACACTTTTCTGCCCCCAGAGGATACATCTGAAGGAGTTGGTTATATTGTAAGCTGAGAGTCTAGAAAGTGAGACTGTTACAAGGAAATACAGTAGCTTATTTGAATTAACAGGATTGATTTTCCAGTTTACCCCGGGCAATAAACTCATTCTTGCCCATGTTTATTTCTTATAAACTTTGCAGCTGTTAAGTTTCTAACCTGGAACAAATGGTCTATTTGGCATATCAAAGCTGACCTAGCTTCCCCTAGTATTTCCCAGTCCTGACCTGTTACTGGGTATGGCTGGCAGACCCTTTCCTCTACTGCAGAATTTTCAGCCCAGGGGCTGGGCTGCCCTTCCCTCAGTGGCTCTTCCCTATATAATCCAACCATTTTAGTTACTGCATTGTGTGTGTGTGTGTGTGTGTGTGTGTGTGTGTGTGTGTGTGTGTGTGTGCCTTTACCCTCTTGGCTCCTGCAAACCTCTGGTCTCTTATATGCCCAGCTCAGTGTAGTCATGTCTACTCTGGACTCTCCCAGATGTCTCTGCCTCCAGCTATGCCCCCTCACACATCCACAATAACTTTCTCCTTCACCATACCTCGCATGGCAGTCATCTCTCTCCCTCCCTCTTAGGGAGCAAGAGACAAAGGAACTTTCTAATATCCATGCAATTTACCTCTGCCTCTAGTGCCCCAAACATCTGTTTTGTTGACAGCTCCTGGGGGAATGGAGGCTTTCTAATGTTTGTAGGGCTCTAAGACAGTAGCCTAAGCAGCATGTGCACCCTCCCATGCCTTGTCCAAAGCATTTCCCCAACTCTGCCATAATGGCTCTGAGCAAATCTGAATTTCATTTCTCCTAAAATCCCTAACAAGGTTAATTTTATACCAGAAACAACGTGTATTACCTCTGACCATCATTAACTTGGATAAACATGAGATAACTCTAGGTGAAAAATAGCAATTAATTTTCTTGAGAAAAATAATAGTTTTGTACTTTTTGGTTTGAGGACATTTGTTTTCTTTTTTTAATTTTTTTCTTTATTTATTTTGTATTTATCAAGAAAAACAGTAAAATGAATTTAAAATGCTGAGAAGTTAACAATAACTATAAAGAAGATAAAAATCATAAGCATGACTTATCAAGGGTGATAATGCAAATAAGATTGCTACACATATATTTACTTTGTGTTCAGCTTTCCCTCTGAATTTTTTTCCATCCCTGTATATCCTTATTCA
>PVIH01000420.1:316509-360407 GCA_004025045.1 Sigmodon hispidus | reverse complement strand
CATCTCTTCAATGGAGGTGTTGTAGAAAGTCTCAATGTCTCGAAGAGTCCTTTTGTCTTCCTCTGTCACCATGTTAATAGCCACACCTTTACGGCCAAAGCGGCCACCACGACCAATTCTGTGGATGTAGTTTTCCCTGTTGGTGGGGAGGTCATAATTGATGACTAGGGAGACTTGCTGCACATCAATGCCTCTGGCCTAGGTCAAGATGACAGAGCCGTCAGGATACAATCTCTCCAGAATGACTAGGCATACATGTAGGCAGCCAAAGATAGGCAAAGGCAACAAACATCCCTTGCTCCCCAGAGACCTCAGGCATGCCAGATCAGTACTTTTCACAAGGATGGCTGCTCATGTCTTAATCCCAGCACTCCAGAGGCAGATGTGGGCAGATCTCTGAGTTTGAGGGCAGTCCGGTCTACAGAACAACTTTCAGGCTATCCAGGACAATGTAGTCAGACCCAGTCTCAGAAAAAAAAAAAAAAAAATCATGAAAAAGCTGAGGCAATGTTACAAATAGAAAGAAAATAAGCGTATGTGATAACTGAATGCAATTTGGAATCTGGATTAAATCCCTGGAGCAGTTGTTCCCAAAGGGGTCTTGACCTCTTTGAGGTTGAACAACCCCTTCACAGGGGTCACCTAAGACCATTGGAAATACAGATGCTTACATTATAAATTATAACCATAGCAAAATTACAGCTATAAAATGGCAACAAGAACAGTTTTATAATTAGGGGTCACCACAGTATGAAGAACTGTATGAGAGGGTTGCAACATTAAGACAGTTGAGAACCACTGCCCTAAAGAGTATTAGTAGGAAAACAAATACAATGTTTAAATTTGCAGCATTCCTGGTTATTGTTCCAATGATAATGTTCAGGTTCTGATTATTGGAGAACAGTTATATAAAAGTTAAGAGGAAGCTGGTGAAGATCTCGTGTTCAGTGCTATTTTTGTGACCCTGAATTCTATAATTGCTTTAAAATAAAATATATTTTAAAATCTGGGCCTGATGCACCTTTAAGCAATCCATTAATGACCACAGGTTTATTTGCTGTGCTGTGATCGGCTGTCTGGGCTTTCCATCCAGTCTCTTGGTGTTTTGGTGTTCCATTTCAATAGCATTTTCAGAATTTGGTGTGCTGTTCATCTTTATTATTCTTCACTAAGCCCTGAACTCAGCTGCATTCATGGTTACGTCAGCCCTTTCATAATCAAAATGACTCATATATGCTTTTCCTCCCCCATTTGCTCCTTTGGCAGAGACTGAGAGAGCTTGGTCCTGTTCATGGAATCTCTTTTGGCTTATCCATTCATTTCACTGTTTTCTACTTTTGCAAATCACTAATTTCATTTTTATTTTTTTCTTCTTTCTCACTGGGTCTTTTCTATTACTGTTTCTCAGTTTTTAGACTGAATTCTTTGTTCATTAATTGGGCACTTTTTCATTTCCTAGTGTGGAACAGTTATTTCATCTGCTTCCATTTGACTGCATTTGAACAAGTTTTTAAAATTATTTATTTATTACATGTACAGTATACAGAAGAGGGTACCAGATGTCCTCATAGATGGTTGTGAGCCACCATGTGGTTGCTGGAAATTGAACTCAGGACCTCTAGAAGAACAGTCAGTGCTCTGAGCCATCTCTCCAGCCCTTGAGCAAGTTTTGCTATGTAGAATTTTCACTATGCAATTTTAAGGGTGATTTTTTTTGTCATTGTATAACCTTTTGACCTACAGATTATTATGTTTGTCTATTTATTTGTAGTTGATTCTAATCTTATTGTATAAAAGCATGGACACTCTTATGCTCTACATAACATCCTTGTCTTTTGCTGCAAGATTTACAGTACACTTTTAATAAGTGCTGCCTGTTTCCTCTTCTTTTCTCTCATCTCTGAGAGTTATTTATTACCTGGAATAAGTAAAAGATCTCAAACAGACTGCATGATTGACTGACTGAGCTGAGGTTCCATCCCTGACACACCCTCACCACATCTTTTCAACAACTTTGCATACTAAGACACACCCCTTAGCTTGATTTGTGATTCTCTTGACCATCTTCAGACAAATTACAGCCGATAAAAGTTTTCAAATTAGCATCTCCTCTGGCACTTGCAGATAGCTGTGACATTTGTGTGCAGATAGAGGTTATGGAGATTTGTGATTTGCTGGCGAATATAGGTCCAGAACCCATACTTATTATTGCTGGTGGTAAACCATGACAAGTAACCTCCTGGCTAATTTATACATTCCCACTACTTGAAACACTGAGCTAAGCTGGAATCTAAAGACAAGGTCAGGAAGGTCACTCTAAAATGAAATCTAATGAGATTTAATACACAATGGAAGGGAGTTTTTATAATGTGCTCTACTTTGTAGAGTTGAATGTTCTTTTGTGCAAAACTGAGTTGTTAGAAGCAATTGCTCTAACTCATACAGACTGGAAAAAACCCACAAGTGGTAGTGGTTATCCTTATTCATCACTAACTGTGTGGTCAAGGTTCTCTGAAGAAATAGAGAGTAGCATTCTCTCTCTGTCTCTCTCACGCACGTGTGCACACGCGTGCACGCATGCACACACACACACAGAATTGGTACATGAAATTACAATAGCTGGCATGTGTAAAATCTACTCAAAGGATTGGAGACTAAGAAAAATGGATGCTGCAGTCTAAGCCTGAGGCTATCTACTGGCAGAAACCCTTCTTGCCTGGATAAGTTCAGATTTTATTCAGTTCAATCCTTGGAATCTTTTCTTGGAGTCTATCAATTTAAATATTAATCTCGTTCATGTTTGACCATCTCTCTGGGCACGATGAGGCTCAGCCAAATCAGTGCCCACATTAAATCTTCACCTGGCTTTAGGTAAGAAGAGGCTAAAGTGTTAGTCCCTGGGAAGCTGAATGCTAGAGAGGAAACATGCCCTGACACTGGGTTTCATCCCTGCTCTTTCCTAGATTTGGGGCAGTTTAGTAAACTCTTGCAGCTTCAGATTCCTTCTTCAACTGAAGGAATTTGAGAATTAGATGACGTAATACAATTGTGAGGCTCCCTTGGTAACTACTAAGAAATTATTTCCTTCTGCTTCCAGACAAAAAGGCTCTGGAAGCTTCTGTTTTATTTGAATCAAGCTTCCTATGTGTAGAATAAGATTTCTGGCCCAGACTAGCCCCAGTTCGGACCTGCCCTCTACCATATATCTGGACCAGCAATCTCAAAGTCTCAAAGAAACACACAGATACTTATATTAATGTCATGCTGTTTGACCTATGGCTTAGGTATATTGCTAGCTAGCTCTTTCATCTTAATTCAACCTATTTCCAGTCATCTGTCCTGCCATGTGGCCCATGGCTCACCTGTGTTACCTTACATGCTGATTCTTCATGTCTCCACGGACTCTGCCCTCCTTCTTCTACCTGTGCTCCGATTTCTCAACCTAAGTGCCTGCCATGGGCCAAACATATCCTTTATTAACGAATGATATTCACAGCATACAGAAAGACATTCCTGCATCACCTATGAGATGTCCAACCCTTAACTTACAAAGTGACATTCCACTTACAAATCCCATTACTCACATAAGAGACATAAGAACCCCCATTGGAAAGGATCCATGCATTGCTTGTGAATGTGATTATATCCTTATTCTTAAATCAGTGTCTGAGTTAGATGTTATTAATAAAAAAATCAGCATTCCTCAAAAAAGAGTTTGTTATCAAGATTGTAAGTGGGGACAGGGAATCTCAGAAAGATCTAATTGTAGGAAATAACCTACCTGCCCTGGAACTCACAAGGTGAAATACCTGTCTCTATATCATAATCACACTCCTTTCTCTTGACTTTAATTTGCTGAGTTGTAAATGACTCATCCTTTCTCATTTGGGCCATATGCAACATTGTAAGAGATTCTCTGGCCTACCCTATAGTATCCTAAAACTTGCCATTTTACTAACTCATTTTCTGCTCGCTCTCTCTCTGTCTCTGTGTGTGTGTGTGTGTGTGTGTGTGTGTGTGTGTGTGTGTGTGAGAGAGAGAGAGAGAGAGAGAGAGAGAGACATGTGTGCTGATAGGTGGATGTGAGCCACCTGATATGAGTATATGGGTACTGAGTTCTAAACTCAGGTCCCCTACAAGATCAGAAATCATTATTAACTGCTAAGCCAGCAGTTCTCAACATGTGGATGGCAACCCCTTTGTCTTGCATAACAGATATTTACATTATTATTCATAACAGTAGCAAAATGACAGTTATGAAGTAACAATGAATTAACTACGGTTGAGGGTCACCACAGCATGAGGAACCGTATCAAAGGGCTGCTAGCTGCTGTGCTAAACTATCTCTCCAGCTTCTTTTTTTTTTAATTTTAAAATCATACTTTACTTTATGTATAGCAATACAGTTTACATGTTAAATAACATTATAATAGAATGATTGATTCTCTGAAACAGTCTCACTAGGTATCCCTGGATGGTCTGAAACTCACTGTTGTACCACAAATGAGACTCAGAGCCAAATATCAGGGGAAGGCTGAAATATCAGAGAGGAAGCACCACAGTCAATTCTCCCCGAGCTTGCAAATTCCTCAGCCTGCTCCTGGTCACTTTTGTAAGCCACTTCTCCCAGTGCTTCCGTTCTCTCTGGGTTTCTACAGCCCTTATAAAACCCATCCTATCCAGGTTATGATTAAAGGCGTGTAGCCTTGAACTCACAAAAACAGAAGAAGTTCTGTCTCTGGAGTTATGGGATAAAGGTTGTAGGTAAGCACTCCTGGCTTTCCCTATGCTGGGATTAATGGTATGTGTGAATGGCTCAGCTGTTTATCTTTGTATTCAAGGTTTAGGAATTTCCTGAGCTGTCTGCCTAGGATTTGATTGTGTGCTCTCTCCCCAATATTCAGTTTTTATTAAATATGTAATATACATCCCCACCTCGCTATATATAAAAAGTTAGCCTTGAACCTGCTGTCATACCCCTGCCTCTGGCTAGTGCTGAGATAACCAGCATGAACAACACATGGCTTCTTAGGTTAAATTCTGAAGAGATCCTGAATGATTGTTGACCAGCTCCTCAAGTCAGGTGGTCCAATCAGCTCTGGCTAAATGGAAATGGACTGCATCTTTAATGGACTAATCCCTGAGAATGTAAATCAAACACTTACAGGCAAAATGGGTAAAGCAGGCCAAGTAAACTATAGCTTAGTTTCTAGTATGGTTGCTTGGCTGGGTCAATCAGTACATCTCAGAGAGCTGTCTGTCTTCTGCTCCTGTATCTCCCCCACCCCAAAAGCACCAAAGTTGATCCTGATGTCACAGCAAGTCTTCAGATACACAAAGTTTGTTTCTCACCAAGAAAAGACAATAATCCCATGTGTCTCTCTGTTTCTCTACCTTTTCAGGGTCCTCTATTGTCGTTTGGTTGGTCAGTGGAGACAAACATTATTTCTGGGGTAGTATAGACATATATCTCTTGTGGTCTTGCTCTTTGTATAAACTGCCTCTCTATGACTGTATCTTTCCTGTACCTTGGCTCCCCATCCTTCCACAAATATGTATCTGTACTCACATCTCTCTGGCAGGTTCCTGCTCTATAATATTCCATTCCTGTATGAACAAATTCAGAATATTGACTTTGAACTTGTAGCGCTGAAAAGCAGACACAGAAATAGCTGAATTTGTAAGTCGTGAAGTACTTTGTGAGGACAATCCTAAAACTACTGGTCTACCTTCACCTCCCCATCCACCTTCTTCCCTCCCTATCTGCAGCTTTCACATCCACAAATCCAACTGCAGATTAGAAATTGCATCTTCTCTGAACAAAGACAGGCTTTTCCCTTGCCATCATTCCCTAAAGAGTATATGTACCAACTATTTACCTAGTATATACATTATATTAGGTGTAACAAATACTCTGGATGTGATTTAAAATAAACCAGAGGATTTCCAGTAGCTTACATGAAACTGACCATTTTATACAAGGAACTTGAACATCCTCAGAGTTTGGTTTCCAGGAACATTCTGGAATTGACTCATTACTGACACACTGAGGATAAGAGTATAGGAAAGTCGAATCATGGAGAAAGCACCAGAGCTTTCGGGGCTGGGATTGGATCCTGGCTCTTCCATTGACTAGCTATGGGGAGCTTGGTCAGACTTTCTGAGGCTTAATCCTACAAAGCAAAGTAATAATTTTACTTAAGGCCCAGAGTTGTTAAGAAAAGTAAACAAGTACAAAAGAAACAAGCACACAGTGTTAGTGCTTATTTTTTAAAGATCATTTTAACAGTGTTAATAATAATATTTTCTGTTCCCTAGGAAATAGGGGGAGGGTTTGGTGTGCCAGGTGATCAACTCATCCTTTCTGAGAAAGGCTTTTGTCTCCCCTCCACTCGTCCTCCAAGGTCACTGTCGCATGGGGGTGGTGAAGAAATGATGGCTATATTTATAGCAGCTCAGGAAAGCACACTTTGGATTTGGAGAACTTCCCCCACCTCAAACCCTCTCCTGTAATAAAAGTTTAAAGTCTTTCCCTGCAGCCTGCCTTATTTTTTTTCTTAACTATAGCAGCAATGTCACATTGCGGCTTTTCTCTCTGCACAAATGCCACTGTATTAAAATATATTTCTCACTGAATTTTGGTTGAAGGGAAAATTATTTCTAGGTCATTTTTCCTCTGGCCAAGAAGTATACAATAATTAAAGCCTTATTGGTAAGCAGGAACAAGAAATAACTTATGGGCAAAGTACAATCAGTTCGCTCTTTCATGAACTTACATATTTATGTGTTTGAATAAAACCTATGAATACTAACTGGCTCTTTATTCCAGCAAATGAGACTGTGGTGGGGAGTGAATGGAAGGAGGGAAGAGCAGGGTACATAATTGAGAAATAGGATGAAGTGATGGACTTTAGATGCATGTCTACTGCTGGATCATTTTTGTGACTAACTAAACACACAGCTTCATGCTCTGATTCCTCACCTAAAAAATTATGACAATAAGGCTATCTGGGAAGTATAGCATGAGCATCTATTTTTAAAAACATAAGAGAACATCAGTGTCAGTGTATCTTTGGGACTTTTGGATCTAAACAGGTGAATATTAAAACAACAGTCTAAGAAATTAGAATAATCTATTTTATTTTTTGTTAACAGAGCTTGTAACATCTAAAGACAAGTTTGTGTGTGTGTGTGTGTGTGTGTGTGTGTGTGTGTGTGTGTGTGAGAGAGAGAGAGAGAGAGAGAGAGAGAGAGAGAGAGAGAGAGAGAATATATATCTCAGTAAATTACTCATGCCTGGCTAGTCTTGGCATGCCTTGAACTATGGTCCTGCCTCAACTTCTCAACTGCCTAGATTTGCAAGCCTGTGCCACCAGACTCAGCCTAAAGAAGCCATTTTAAATCTAGGATTTCTTCAGATTAATCGTACTTGTGATTCTTAGTGTTAGCTGTTAACTTGGCATCTTGGCCTGACTTGGGGATGTACCTTGATTTTATTGATGGCGCCAGGGAGAGCCACCCACAGAAGGTAGGACTATTTCAAAGACGAGGTCCTGGACTGAGTGAAAAGAGGTAGGAAGCAGAACACAGGACATTGCTCTATATTGACTGCAGATGTAATGTGACCAAGTCCTCTAAAGCTGGAGCTGTGAGCTGGACAAATCCTTTCCCCAAGCTGCTTCTGTCCAAACATTTCAGAAACAGAAGAAACATAATAGCACTCTTATGGGGTTTAAGCAAAGGGATGTGAGGCAAGGGTAGGTTATAAAATGGGAAACACTTTTGTCTAATAGACATATTTTAAAATTACCAACCACATTAATCACGTAATTGGATAGGGGTATGCTGGGGATCAACCCCAAGGCCTAATGTTTGCTTAGGCAAGTACTCTAATTGGCTAGGTCGGGGGTGGGAAAACGAGTACACTATAATGACAGTGCAAGTCAGCATACGAGTTTTAGAGCAATTGGTGTGGCTTTGAATTTTAACTCTACATACTCTTAGACTTGTGTTTCTCAATATTTCTCATGCTGTGGGCCTTTCATACAGTTTCTCATGTTGTGGTGACCCCCAACTATAAAATTATTTTTGTTGCTACTTCATAACTATGGTTTTGCTACTGTTAAGAATCATAATGTTAATATCTGTATTTTCTGATGGTCTTAGGTGACTCCATGAAAAGGTCATCAGCCCAGTAAGGGTCCTGACCCACAGGTTAAGAATCACTGCCTTAGACCTGGAATAATTGCCAGGAAAATATCTGTCCTCTGTAAATATATTAAGCAAAAAGGATTTGTGATGTTTTGAATGGCATAAGAAAGAACCTAAACATGTATTAATAGAAATGATTGAATAACTTACAGATCATCGTGTGTCACCATCTGCCACTGTTAAGAAGAAGAAACCCCATGCTGACAGATGGGTGAGGAAGGGCTGTGCACAAGATATTGCTAAGAGAAGTCGAAGGATAATAGGTGGAATTTGATCTCATTTTCCAAAAAAAGCGATGTATGGAAAAATACATACTAAACCAGTAAAAGGAAAATTGCACAAGCTGAGGGATGACTTTTCTGTTTTGACTTTATATGCTTCTACATTATAATTTTTATAGCAATCCTAAATGACTCCTGTTGTTAACACGGCATGTAATTTTATAGAGACAGGCTTTTACAACTCTGTCTTTCTCAACTCATCTCCCTCCCGCCCCCTACATTAGGCCAACTATTTTTTTTTTTTTTCATTTAGGTTCTCTGTTCTTGTTTGGGGAGTTTTTGTGTTTACTTTTGCATGTGACTGCTCATGCACAGGTGTATAAGTGTCTCACCAGCCAGCTCACAAATAATGACACAGAGACGTATTATTAATTATGAAAGCTTGGCTGATAGCTTAGGCTTGTTTTTAACTAGCTCTTATAACTTAAATTAACTAGTTTTTATTAATTTATGTGCTGCCACATGGGTCATGGCTTGTTAGCTTATCTCTTACATGTCATGCTTCCTCAGAGTCTCCTCAGGACTCTGCCCTTCTTCCTCCCAGCATCCTCTGTGCCTGGAAATCCTGTCTAGCTATTGACCGTTCAGCTCTTTATCACACCAATCAGAGTGACATATCTTCACAGTGTACAAAAAGATCATTCCGCAGCAGAGTGTGTGTGGAGGCCAGAGGTCAACATTTTGTCTTCCTTTACTGCTCTCCACCTTGACACAGGGTTTCTCACTGAACTCGGACATTGTCCGTCCATTCAGCTACCTCACTTGTCAGTAAGTACCCAGGATCCACCTGTCTTCCCTACAAGCACGGGGGTTTCAGAATACTCTGCCACACTGGACTTTGATGTGGGGGTTAGAGCTGCAAACTTAAATCTTCATGCTTGTGTGACGGGTACCTTATTTACTGAGCCATCTTTCTTTGGAAGGCATTTTGATGTAGAAAACTTCCCTGATAAAAATCAAAGAATATTTGTTGTCAAAAGTTTGCAAAGTGGGGCTGGAGTGATGGCTCAGCGGTTAAGAGCATTGACTGTTCTTCTGGAGGACCTAAGTTCGATTCCCCGCATTCACATGGCAACTAACACCTGTCTGTAATTCCAAGATCTGACACCGTTACAGTTATACATGCAGGCAAATACCAATTCACATAAAATAGAAAAAAAAAGTTTGCAAAGTATGGGAAAAATCAAGAAAAAGTAAAACACCAATCACTCGCTAGAAATAAACTGACCATAATTTGACTTTGCCACATTTTCCCCAGTCTTTTCTCTTAAAATTTGAAATGTTTGAAAAGGTCCACAGAGTGTTCACCCTTTAGGACAGTGGTTCTCAACTTTCCTAATGCTGTGACATTTTAATACAGTTCCTCATGGTGTGGTGACCCCCAACCATAAAATTATTTTGTGACTATTTCATAACCTTAATTCTGCCACTATTATGAATCATAATGTAAATATCTGTTAAGTAGGATATCTCACATGAGACTCCTGTGAAAGGGTCGTTTTTTTATCCCAAAGGGGTGGAGACCCACAGGTTGACAGTGGATCTTTTAGGGGGCCATTTATATAATGTCTGCTAGTTCTGGCTTTTGGAAGTCCTGTTCTGTTGTTGTATAGGCTCTGTCCAGCACAGGCCTGTGGGGATAGGTTTTTAGTCTTCTGCAATTGTTCTACTTTTATGTTAATCTTGTTATCTTGGACCTTACTTCTGTGAGAAAAATAATTTTTTTTCTGTCAAAAGTCGTTAAGATCTACAAGGCCTCTATTTTCTAAATCCCTTTCTCCTCCCCACGGATTAGCCAATCACATCAGATTGTGAAGTCCAGCTCTCACCAGTTGGCTGAGATGGTCACCACCTCTGTTAGGTATGAAAGACAGAGGCCTTCTTGGCTGAGTATGTGCACTGGCTCATTTTGGGTTTGGTTTGCCTTTTTGAAAAAAGAATGACCTTGCTGAGTTACTTTTGCTTTTGTTTCTTTGTTGTTTTATAAAATGCCAAGATCATTAATTTTCCTCACTTCCCTGCCTGATTCTCATACCTCAAGGAGACTGACAAATAATATCTTATTGGTCAATCATTAGTGATGCTGAGATTGCTCCCAGGGTGTGGTGGTACCCTCCGAGCTGTTCGGGTATGTTTCCCTTTAGGGACTGGACAGTAATCAGTACAGTGTACTTCAGCACTTCAAGATTGTTCTTTGGCCATCTTCCATTCTCCTAATGACTTTACCACTGACAGTTTCTATCTAAAGCAATGAGTTCATTTGGCTCAGAAATGATGGTTTTTCTCATCCTGTATTTCCTGCTATGGTACGTACCATTATTTTATTAAGTATAGCCTTGCTTCTTCACCTGGGAAAGCTTGTTTATTTTGAAACACAACTTTCACTGGAAAGGAAGGATATTTAATTTCTCTTTAATTTTTCATTAAATATTTGTTGGCTGCTTTAAGTTCCTTTGTCAATGCTCTTTCCCTTGTCTATTCGCAAGGAGAATGTTCTATAGCCTTTTACTTAAATGTTGGCATTCCTCGTCACATTTCACATCTATTCCCTCAGTTTCCTGTCTACATTTTAATTGAGCTCATCTCCTTCCTCCCTTCCTTTCTTCTTAACCTTCTTTCTTTCTTTTTCCTTCTTTCTTCGAGACAAGGTTTCTCTGTGTAACAGCCCTGCATGTCTCAGATCTCTCTCTGTAGACCAGGCTGGCCTCAAATCCATAGAGATCTACTTGTTTCTGCTTACCAAGTGCTGGAAATAAAGACATGTGTCACCATGGCCTGGCTTTTTTTAATGTAAACATGTTTTATACTTTTATTTCCATTGAGGTATAATCTTATTTTTTATTTAAGAACATTAAAAAATTTGTTTATGTCCCTAACCATTCTTTGTCCAAATCAGTTCTTCTTTATTTTCTTATAGCTGCTTTATAATTGTTTTGGGTTGAATTTTTCTACCGTTATAGAACATTCTTTTTTAAAAATCTATTTATTTTACTTTATGTGCTTCAATGTTATGTGTATGTATACCTTATGCATACTTGTTGGGTTCCCTGTGACTGGGGTACAGATGGTTGTGAGCCACCATCTGGGAACTGAACCCTCAGCCTTTCTGGGTTGTGCTGAGTTACCAGGTCTCTTCCTCTTTTTTAAAGGGCACTTATAATAATGATCCTGTGTGGTTTGAAAGAAAATACCCCCCAAAGGGAGTTGCACTATTAAGAGGTGTGGCCTTGTTGGAGGAAGGTGTCACTGTAGGGGTGAGCTTTCAGGTCTCTTGCTTCAGCTTTGCTTAGTGTGACAGTCAGTGAACTTCCTGTTGCCTATGAGATGTAGCAATCTCAGCTCCACCACTACTTCTGCCTGGATGCCACCATGATCCCCGTCATGATGATAATGGACAGAGCGAACTTCTAAAACTGTAAGGGAGTCAACCCTAGTTAAATATTTTCTTTATAAGAATTGGCACAGTCTGATCCCCTGAGAAGAGGAAATAGATAATATCTCCTGAATAAATTGGGACCATGGGGGTTGGGGGTGAGGGAAGGAGGGAAGAGAACATGGGGAATGGGATGGTTGATTTGGGGAGGGACAGAGAGAGAGAACAAAGAGACACTTTGATAGAGAGAGCCATTGTGGGATTAGAGAGAAACCTGGTGCTAGGGAAATACTCAAGAACCCACAAAGATGACCCCAGCTAAGACTTCAAGCAATAGTGGAGAGGGTGCCTGAACTGGCCTCCCTATAATCAAATTGATGACCACCCTAATTGTCATAGAACCTTCATCCAGCAACTGTTGGAAGCAGATGCAGAGATCCACAGCTAAGCACTGGGTCAGGCTCCCAGTTCAGTCAAAGAGAGGGAGGAGAGATTATATGAGCAAAAGGTCAAGACCGTGATGAGGAGACCCATAGAGACAGCTGACCTGAGCTGTTGGGAGCTCACTAACTCTGGACTGACAGCTGGGGAACCTGCATGGGACTGAACTAGGCTCTCTGAATATAGATGACAGTCAAATGGCATGGGCAGTTTGGCGGGGTGGGGTGGGGGGCTGGTAGTGGGATAGGAATTTATTTCTAATGCACAAACTGGCTTCTTGGAGCCCATTCCCTACAGAGAAACATCTTGCCCAACCTTGATACTGGGGGGAGGACTTTGGTCCTATCTTAGCTAGTTATGCCAGACCACATTGACACACCCTAGGAGCCTGGGAGTCCTTACCCTTTCTGAGAAATGGATGGGAGAAGGGGGTGGGGGAAACTGGGGGAGAACTGGGGAGGAGAGGGAGGGGGACAGTGGTGATGGATATGTTAAATTTTTTTAAATAAACAAATAATTACCATGGTCATGGTGTCTCTTCACAAAAACAATACAACACAACAACAACAAAAATCCTAAGACAAGTCCCATCCTCAAGACCTAACCTAGCCTTCATTACCTCCAAAAACTGCAGTCTCCAACTACCCTCACAGTGGAAGCAGAACTTCAGTTTGTGAATCTGGAAGCTGTAGACATTCAATCCAGATGATTCTTTGGACTGTATCACCCATGTTAGCTGTAGTCCACCTTGCTGTCTCCCCTCTCAGAGTTTTCCTTCAGGAAGAGAGGGACACTTCGTTTCTGGAGAAGTGAGTTGAAGCACCACCCAGAGCTGACTGTGGTAGTTATGGTGTCCACCCCATATGGTGGTTTATAAACATTGCAATTGTTACTTTAGGAAATGTTCACATTGTCCAATATCTGAGCTGTGTAAGGTCCTTAAAGCGGCCTCTGATATGTCCCCATCATCTGTTGTCATTTCCTTGCTTTTTTGACACACAATGACCCAGACTCACACAGTGCTTTCTCTGCCCTAGCCCTGCTTGGTAGGGCACCACCTTCAATTTCTGATTGTTTTTTTTTTTTAACTGAAGGTGGCATTTTTAAACTCTTACTTTTAATTCTTTTTCCTAACACAAGAGACTCTGTTCCAATTTCCCCAATGTATGTACTCATTTGCTCAGTCCTAGAAAATATAGAAAAGAGTTTCAGAATTGCTAGTTAGAGTTCAGTAATTATAAGTCTTTTATTTATCTTTTGAAGTAAAATTTAAAAACAATGAACTGGGGAGAAAAATCTCTGCATTATGGGCCTAGAGATGCCTTGGTAGGTAAACGTGCTCCTCACCAAGACTGAGTTCAACCCCAAGGGCTCACACAGTAGAAGGAGAGAATCAACTCCTATGAGTTATCCACTGTGGTACACACTCACACACACTCACACTCATACACACTCACACTTACACACAATACAATTGAAAACTTAAAGGAAAATCACTGGGTCATTCAATAACCCCTAAAAAATTCCTGTACTTATATAATTCCAAAACCCTGTCAAAGAATATGCCTTTCACACATGTTTCTTAAAATTCTTTTTGTAGCCCAGAATGTGATCTCCCTTGGTGAATAGTCTATGTGCCCTTGAAAAGAATGAGTTTTGTTGTTGTCTAGTGAAATAGTCCATGAATGTCACCATGGTAAATTGCTCATCTTTTATATCCTTACAGATCTTCATCTACTTCCTCCATCACTAGACAAGGAAGCATGCTAAAATCTCCATCCATACTCATGAGTGTACCTGTTTCTCTTTTCAATTTATCAGTGTCTGTTCTATGCATTGTTCTTTTTGATGTCCTTACAAAGCATCCCTCTTCAACCTTGATGGTATTCTCAGTTCTTGTGTTCACTTTGATATTAACATGGCTATTTTTTTTTACTTTATTTTGCTTAGCTATTGGGTTATCCTTTAAAAACTATTCTCATTGTGAACACAGCTCTGCTGTCATGGCAGACCTCTTGTAGGGAGTGTAGGTTGGGCTGTGCCTTTAAAAATTTCATGATAATATTTGCCTTTCACTTGAAGTGTTACAGGCTTTTACATTTCATATAAACTGTCCATATGGCTAAGATTGAGTGTATCATGTTGATATCTGCTCAAATTGGGTTTTGCTCCAGTTTTCCCTGTTTTGTTTTTGGGAGAAATGAGGCAGGGTTGCATTGTGTGACTCAGGGTGGGCTAGAGCTCACTATATAGTCCAGGCTGGCCTTGAACTTATGACCACCTTCCTGCTCAGCCTCCTGGGTGATGGAAACAAATACAAATCACAATGGCAAACATCCTTGTCTTCTTTTGAGTTACTTATGGCACTACATTAAAACAAAGATTTAATATTATTTTATTTATGGGTATCTGCATTTTGTCTGAGTGTTTGTGTGCCGTGTCTTGGAGAGTCTATGGAGATTAGAAAATGGCATGAGCTTCTGGAACTGGAGTTACAGATGATTGCTAGCTGCCATATGGTTGCTGGGAACCGAACCCAAGAGATCTTATACAAGAGCAACAAATGTTCTTAACCTCTAAACCATATCTCTAGCCTCTGACATTCTACTTTTAACAATTAATAAGCTTTTGGGTACTTCCATTTTTCTTGTATTATATTCCATATTCAAATAATATTATAATACCTTATGTGTGTCATAAGAACTTTGTATCTGTGTGTGTGTGTGTGTGTGTGTGTGTGTGTACACGTCAGAGGACAAGCTGTGGAGTCAGTTCTCTCCTGGCATTTTTACATGAGTCCCAGGGTTCTAACTCAATGCCATCAAGCTTTCACAGGAAGACCCTTTCCTGGCTTAGCCATCTCTCCAGCCCTTTCTATGATAATAGAGACAATTTTTGCACTGTTTAGTTGTCATTGTTTTGTGTTCTGACTTTTAGCAGTGTCTAAATTGCTTGAGAGCAGAACTGCCCCATGGGTGCAGGGAGTCAAACCCAGGTCTTCTGAACTACTGCGTCATCCCTCCAGTTCTGTTCTTTCTTTTAAGACATAAATTTCTTGTAGTCAAGTACTTGAATTACTTGAAGAACAGTTCTTCCAACATTGTTTCGAGATAACTTAGCCTTATTTCCAAAGTGCAGCAAGTCTAGGGTCTCTCTACCAAATGCCTTTGGTTTCTAATAAGGTTTTTTTTTTTTTTTTTTTTTTTTTTTTTTTTTTTTTCTGGCCCAATCAAGAACTTGAACTTTTCCAAACTCCTTTGAAACTCTGGAAGTTGTGTCAGTTTAAATTTTCTACTTGTCAGTCTCGGAGTTGCTCCTTAAGCCACATGAAGGTCCACGGAAGTCTTCGTTGTCTTCTCTGGTTTTCTGATCTCAAATTAAAGCTCTTTTAATTCTAATTTCCACTCGTTCCTTAACGTGAGGCTGTGACTCTGCTTGGCGTCCTCCTGGCCTGTGCTTCCATAATTAACCAGCCCCAGAAAGCAACCTGGGGCGATCTGGAGGATAAACCTGTTGACTTCTTTCCGTGAACACAATTGGACTATGCTGGAATTGGAAAACGTCTGTAAGCACTTGTTTCTCAGATACGGTCTTGTTTTCTTTTGATCTCGTCTTGAGACTTAGTCTGATAATAGTGGCATATGTGTGTCTGAATTACCTTTATCACTTTGAAGATATAAACTTATTCGCTAAAAGTTTACATGAACCACAAGCATAGAGTTTAAGAAAGTTTTGTTAGTTGATCACAATGAATAAGCAGTGTCTATATAAAAAAGAATACCAATTTTCCATTTCAAATATTAATACCATCCAAGTGTAACCAACATCCTGCCTCTGATAACTATATAGTAATTTTAAAATATTATATAAGTAGAGTCTTGTAACGTGTTTATGTGCCTTACTTAATCCAGTTTGGTGATTTGTATATAGCTATGAATTTTTTGTTCTTTTTCATTATACTATGCAAATAACCTAAAGACATTTATATATACATATATATATGAGTACATTTCTGTTGAAAGTATATCTGAGTGGAATTCTATGTTAATTCTTACAAAGAACTGGCAAATGCATAATTAGATATTCCCTCTGAGCCCTAGGCATACTTATCCAAAACTGCTTCCTGACATTCCCATTTATGGGTCCCTCAAATTTAACATAGCTCCACACATTTGCTACTCTTTGTGAATCTAAATGGCCTCTTACCCCATCTAGTTGTCTAGGAAGCTATCTCTAACAGCCTGCTTTTTTTTTTTAACCTGCTCCAAAATATCAGTCCATTAAGGCCCATGAATTCCACCAATGATTTATTCACTTTTTGAAATTATTGAAATTACTCTTTTTCTACCTCTACTGCAATTATCTTAGTTTAAGCCCCCATCATTTGTGGTCTTGACCAATACAACTGCCTTCAAACCGGCCCATCAGTAACCCTTCTTGCCCTCTGCCGATCTATTGCCATAAATAGCAGAAAGAGCTTTAAAATATGTAAATCAGACCCCACTTAACAGTTTTTATTAGCTCTTCATTGATCTTAGGTTATGTTGCCCGTTACATTATGAACTGTATAAAATAGTCAAAGAGAGTTTAGCTTTTGCCTCATTTCAGCCTGAACTACATACTTTCGGTTTTAGGATTTCTATGGCTGAAATTGAACATGGTGACCAAAAGCAACTCGGGGTGGAAAGGATTTATTTCATCTGTGAAAGAAAATGAGAGCAGAAACTCAGGGCAGGAATCTGGAGGAAGGAACTGAAGTAGAGGTCATGGAGGAATGCTGCTTACTAGCTTGCTCCCCAGAGCTTGCTCAGCTTGCTTTCTACCACCGCCCAGGACCACCTGTCCTGATGTGGTACCACCCACAATGGGCTGGGTCCTCCATTATCAGTCATCTATTGAGGCAAAATCCCACAGACTTCCCCAGGCCAATTTTACGGAGGCATTTTCTCAATGAAGGTTCCCCCTTTGAGCTATGTTAAGGTCTGTAATGAGTTGACAGACACCAATCAGCACACCTTCCTAGAACAATCCACACTCTCACAAACCATGTTTCCTGGGCCTAGAACATTCTTAAAGGTCCCTTAATATGCATTGACCTTAAAAGACACTAACTTATTCAGAGAATTCTTCCCTGACAGTCCACAATTAATCCATCATTGCACCCATTAATTTTTCTTCACTGTACCAATCACTTTGTAACAATCTAATGTCTCTTGCTCCTATTACACCTTCAAAGGAGTGCTGTGTAGTAATTCCTGTATAACATACTTAACATGCTGCTTGCCACTTGATAGACATTCAGTATATGCTTATTTAATAATACATGACCTCGCGAACGCTGGTAGGGAGGGCCAGCATCTGTCATTTGTCTGTCTTGGAAAGTTTCTTTGTGTAGTGGCTGATGGGGGAAGGTTACCAGAGAGAGCTTTTCCTCTGTCCCAGGTGGCACACGACAGAAACTGCTTCCAGACACAACGCAGCAAGTGAAGGAGATTAGCCTATTCTGAAGGAGAGCATAATTCTGTCCTCTGGAGGAGACCAGGTATTCTCCTGGTGCAGGTGCATGAGAACCTGCCAATCTCCGCTGGAGCGGGCGGGGATAGAGCGGGCCTAGGCAGGGGGCGTGTCATTGAGCTTCCCACGGACTCCGATTGGCCCGTGTGAGCTCCGCCCACACCAGCCACGTTGGACGCGGGCAACCCCGCTGGGAAGCCACTCCCGGTCCCACAATGCACTGCGTGGCACGTCACTCGGAGCGGCGGCCAGCGCGACAGGTATGGCCCGGCCCCTCTTTCCAGCCTCCTCGGGGTCTCCGGGAGCCCTGACTGTCTGCCCTCGCCGCTCTGGGTGTTCCATCTCGGCCTGGCCAGTTCTGCTCGAGCCGGAGCTGGGCAGCGGTGGCCGCGGAGCTTAGAAGCGTGGGTGTGCGGGTCCCGGGTCCCTGCGATCTAGGGCTGCCAGCCGCGAGGGCGGCGGTTGCTGTTTGCTGGCCTGTCCCAGGATGGGCGACCGGAGTAGGGGCGACTGATGAGGAGTACGGGCACCCCGCTCTATAAGCGAGCGGACTCCCTGGCCCTAGATGTGAGAAGCACACGGATTTGTAGGTGATCCGAGAGTGCTTGAGGTGGCATTCTGAGTTTCTTTTGGGCAGGGTAGCTTGTACTAGTACCCTGCGATTTGTGGAGTCTGAATGACGCTCACGTTGCCTCTGAGAAACCCCTTGAGGTCTAGTTTAGTGATACTTTTCGACACTGTGGCAGAAAAGAGACCTGGGCAATTGACTCCACAAGTGGAGATCTCCGGAGGAAGCTAAAGTGTAGCTTGCATGAACCCATCGCTCTCTGTGCCCCCTCTCCCCTTTAGTAAAAGCAGCTGAAGACTTGCTCGCCTGCTGTTTAGCTTCCGGGATCAGCATCACCTGGAGCCCGTGGAACTCTTCACAACTGTGCTTAACTTAGGGCAAAGCCTGGTGTTCATGGGCCCTGCTAGACCCGATAGAATCCCAGCAGAACACTTTCTTTTTTAAACAGAATCATATTCCACTTACTGGTACTCACTATTTTGCCAGCACTTTGAGAAGTTAGGCGGTATCTTAAACATTACTTTCTGGTGTGGAGGAAGATTCAGAACTGAACCTGACACCCGTGACCATTTCCAAAGTTACTGAGGCATTCGACTTTTCCCACTTAAGACGATCATATCTTTATTTTTAGAGATTGCTTAAAGTTTAATTGTATTTTAGGTTGTTGTATGAAAAGAAACTCCTATTAAGGAGATACTTGTGACCTCCCTGTCATCTAGTTAAGTGTGGAATGTCTTTAGAGGCAATGTTTCATGAGTTATTTGTCTAGGAGTTGAACAAATGCCTTAAACTCTTGGGACTTGTGTTTTCTTCAAAACAAAATGAAACTAATACCTAACCTCAGTTCCTGAAAGGCTCAAATGAGGTGTATGAAGTGCTTGGTCTGTAGAGCGTAGGTAACCTGTCAGTAGTGCGGCACAGCAAAATACTTAAAATAGAACTTTTAGTAGATTACAGGCTGTGCCCGGTGCTTTTCATGGGTGAAGGAGGTAGAGGCTATTACTGTCTTAAAAAGAACCTCATAAGATGGTGTCTATTGGTAGCCATAGTTCAGAGGTTAGAAAATTGAGGTTTGCAAGGCAAAGCTTAAGTCAAGGTAACATGACAGGTATGTGGTGGAGCCTGGGTTTATAACTTGGAATATGACATCTCAGAATATGACTTCTGTTTGTTTATTTTGCACATTGTGTGCCTGTGTATGCCTGTATGCATATTCAAATATGTGTTGGCACACTAGTGTGTGCAGGTGTGTATGAAGGTTGGGAGTTGATTTCTGGTGCCTTCTCTGATTGCCTTTCACTTAATTGAGGTGAGGTCTTTTTGGAGTTTGCCAATTCCAGCCAATCCATCTAGCCGACCTGCCTGAGAGATCTCATCTCTTTTGGGATTACCTGGCTTGCTTAATCTTCACTTAGTTCTAGGGATCCCTGTCTCTAATTTTGGGTATAGCCTGCGTGGAGCTTGTGGTTTTACACATAGTGTGTAGTGCAGGTGCCCACAATAGAAGCAAGCAACAAGGACTGGTGATATCCTGCTAGTCCTTGGTATCCCTTTCTTTTCATTCACTCCTCCAGTCTGAGCACTTCAATTAATATAGTCAATTAAGTTCCGTCAATCTGACTCTACCCTGTGAATCACAATTATGCAGCCAATTCTCAAATTATTCCCTTCTAGTTCTCACAGATTTCAGCAGTTATCAAGTTAATAAAATGATATGTAACAAATTTATTCTCCCAAACTTTGATGCTATCATTAGTGTAAGATGATTTGGTAAGCAGAAGGAACATCTAGGAAGCAAGCCTTCAAAATACTTAATACACATATAAATAGAACAAAATTTTAACTTAGGTTTAGGGGGAAAAGTCTATTGTCTCAAAACTGATTTTGTGGATAGATATTGTTAAAAATATAGAGCAGCCAGTTGAAAGATTGATGTTTTATAAATAAGAAATACTACAGGTGAGATGTACATAAAGTAAGCATCCTGAAAGTGATACCTGAGTGCTAAAGCTTGGAATGTGATTAACTCAAATAAAAGATGAGTGACCCCAGCATAAAACATCTTTATCTTTAAAGTGGCAGTGAGGGCATCTGGTTAGAAGTATATGTAGAAACTATTCTATTTGAATTGTACTGCTGCTTTGGAAATACCTTCCTGACATTTTGGGCCTAAGGTCATTGCCTGACAGCCTTCTGAAGGAGAGGGGTCAGCTTGCAAGCCTGGTAAGTGTCCAGTTAATTGATGTCTGGGGACTTCCCTTAGGCTTTGCATCTCTCCCTAGATTCTAATTTGGACTCTTTCCTCTACAATTGCTGCTGGAAGGAAATGCCAGCACTCCTTGGACTTTATGTGAGGTTTCTGTTATCATAAGACAGCTCTATTTTTTTTTTAATTAAAACTGAAGAAAAGAGGAGCAATGCCTGAAGAATGTTATCTATGGCCCTGACAGGAAAAAGCTGTTATCCTTTGCAAAGCTCCCTCTTGTTTTCCTTAGTCCCAACGCTCTTTCTTGATATTCTCAGTCCACACTACCTAGCTCTTAAGTGCATGATAGCCTAGCTCAGCCTCCTTCCAGGCACATTCCTGTTTTTTGTCTTGTTGCTGTTTTAATATACTCCCATAAGAATCCAAAGTCAAACTTTTAAAAAGGGCAGTATGAGTTTTAGGTTGAAAGAAAATGCTTATCCTAAGGTGATTAGAGTTTATCTATAAATTAGTTAAGTTTAGAATAAATTGTTCATTAAATAGTTATCCTAATTATTTCTTTTCTTTTTTTTCTTCTTAATTGGTTTGGATCATAAGTAAAATTACTCTGAGCAGGGGGAGAGGGGATTAACTTTTTTCCATTTGAAAAGAATTGTTATATACTGCTAAGTAGAAACACCCCTCTGTTGACCTTTTAGGGCTTTGTCAGCTGTGTTCTGCTTCTGTTTACTAGAAATCTACTTGTTTATTCTGTTTATTAGGAATCTCTGGATTTATTTGCTTAATTGTCACCCTATATTGAATTTTTAGATTATTTTAAATTATTTGATTGTAAGGGTAGCCATTTAAGTTTTTATCTGAATTTATGCTTATTTTTCTTGGGATACAGTTAATTTAAATTTACCACTGAGCTTAGTGGTACACAACTGTAAGCTCAGTATCCAGGAGGCTGAGTCAGGAGACCTCTTGTAAGTGTGAGTCCGGCTTGGGCTACATAGTGAGTTCCAGGCCAGCCAGGGCTACATTGAAAGACTGTCTCTTAATCAGTCATCAATAATTACTATTAATGCTTTTGTATTTTAATTCTCTATTTTATTTTTTAAATTTATTTTGTGAGAATTTCATGCAATATGTCTTGACCATGATTCACCCCTCCCCCTTTTCCCATGTCCTCTTCTACTTCCTTACCCACCCAACCTTCATGTTCTCTGTCTCTCTCCTGTGGAGCCCTGGCTATCCTGGAACTTGATCTGTAGGCCAGGCTGGCCTCAAATTCAGGGTTCTGCCTGCCTCTGCCTCCCAACTTTTTGATTAATGGCATGTACCACCACACTGAGCTTCTCTCTCTCTCTCTAAAAACCACTAAAACTAAAACAACACCAAGGAGTGCCATTTGTTTTCCTGAGCATGGGGCTTGCCTGGAGTGTCATTGATACTGTGCTCAGTATCAACCCCCATTGAAGAAAACGAAACTGTTCTTCCTTCTACCAGCAACTATTGATTGCTTTTAGCTTCTTGGCTAGATTTTGTCTGGCTTGAGTTTGTGCAGTTCTTGTGTATGCTGGCACACTCTCTTTGAGCTAGCTCTATACGTACATCTGCCCTGTGGTATCTGGAAAATGTTATTTCCTTGAAGTCATTTCTTCATCTCTGGCTTTTATACCCTTCCACTCTATTCTCTTCCACCCCTGAGCCTTGAGGGATCGGTACGATAAAGACATCCCATTTAGGGCTGAGTGCACCAAAGTTTCTCACTTTCTGCACATTGTCCAGTTGTGGGTCTTTGTGTTATTTACCATCTCCTCTAAGAAGCAGCTTCTCTGATGAGTGTTGATTGATACACTCTATGGATGTAGAGGTGTTTTACTTCAGTATCCATTTAACAGAATAATAATAGGTTTTCCCCAAGTCCCCATGACCTATCCAGTTTCAGGTTCTAGCCCTCATTGACACTGTCAGGTATGGGTTCCATTTCATGGAGTGGACCTTAAATTCAATTTAAAAAGATAAAAGATTGGTTGCTTCCTTATCATTCTGCCACTATTGTACCTCTGATCATAACTTGTAGGCAGTTCATTATTAGAGCTTGCAGAGTCATAGTTGGGTGAAATTGACTATTACCTTTCTCCTGTAGCCTGTATAGCACCTTCTAGCACTATGAACACTGGCAATAGGGGTGAAGCATATGTGTGCCACAGTGTACGTGTGGAGGCCAAAGGGTAACTTAAAGGCAGTGGTTCTCAACCCATGGGTCACAACTCCTTTGGAGAGCACAAGGGTTGCACATGACCATCAGAAAACCCAAATATTTACATTAAAATTTATAACAGTAGCAACATTGCAGTTATAAAGTAGCAATAAAAACAGTTTTATGGCCGTGGTCACCTCATGAGGAACTGCGTTACAGGGTCATAGCATTGGAAGGTTGAGGATCACTGAACTAAGGTATTGGTCCTAGCATTCCCACCTTGTTTGAGACAGGGTCTCTTGTTCACTGCTCTATGTATATACCAGGCTAGCTGGTTCAGAGATCTGAGGATTCTTCTGTCTCCAACTCCCACCTACCTGTAGGAGCCCTCAGGGATTATCAGTATTTACTCATATGACCGTGTCTCAATTCTTCATGTGTTCTGGAAGCCAAACTCATGTTATCAGATGGCTTGCCTAACAAGTGTTACCTACTCAGCAATCTCCCCAACTTGCAAGTGTTATTTTCAGAAGCTTGTTTGGAGACTGGAGAGATGGCTCAGTGGCTAAGAGCACTTCTTGCAGAAGACCCCAGTACCCACATAACTGCTCATAACTATCTGTAACTCCAGTTCCAACATACTAATGCTCTCTCTGTTTTTTAAGGGCACCATAGTGCATGTACACACATGTAGGCAAACATATACATAAAATAAAAATATATTTTTTAAAAGCTTGTTAAGTGAAAGGTTATTGGAATATATTGTCATTATTTTAATTAATACTCTGATTACTAATTTAGAAAGTTTTATAAATGCTTGTCAGCTTTAGTCTTGATTTTTATTTAATCCAAATTTTCATTTTGTTTTAGGTCTTCTGTGTGTTGAAATGTCTATGATTTTATCTGCCTCCGTCATTCGGGTCAGAGATGGATTGCCACTGTCCGCATCTACTGATTATGAGCAGAGCACAGGAATGCAGGAATGCAGAAAGTACTTCAAAATGCTCTCAAGGAAACTTTCTCAACTTCCTGATAGATGTACACTGAAAACTGGACATTACAACATTAAGTAAGACCTCAGCTGGTTTCATTAGAGTCATTTGCCTAGAGGTTATCATTTTAATGAAATTTAAATGGTTGCAATAGAAATACTAACTCAGGACTGTTAGCAAGTCAACAGTCATGTTCTGAATTTACACTAAGCAATAGTCATGATGCTATCAACCTTTTTTTGCAGATTCTCTGATTTGATTCTGGCTTTAGAAGACTTTGAATTACTTTTGCAGATATGCTTCCTATATATTTCTCTATAAGTATTCGAATTTTATATGCTCAAGATTGTAGCAGGCAAATTATAATGCAAAATGCTAAGAAGTAAAGTTTTATCCTGTTGGGAAGGCAAATTATCCATATGTCTTTCTTTTAAGACTAGGCGACAGGTTAGAATGTGACTTTAGTCTATGGTGATTGAGTCCTTTAGGAAGAATGATATTTGAACAAAAACTTTAAAAATGAAAAAGAAGGCAGTTATAGAAAGGGTCCTCTGAAGAGTAAGGCTGGAGCAAGAGTGGAAGAGTCCTTTGGTACATCTTTAAGGATAGCTCTAAAGCCATTGGTGCTGAAGCATTGTGGGCAATTGGTCAAGCAGCAGAGCTTGGGTTAGAAAGATAGAAATTGGACAGACTATTTAATCCTCTAGGCCATGATGAGCCTGTTACTTTATCAATCCTAATGCAATAGGAAGCTATTAGGGAATTTTGTGCTGGAGAATTGTATGATCTGGTTTTGGCTCTGAGTAGGATGTATTAGCCACTCTCGAGAGCAGACTGTAAGGGAGACTGAGTAGATTTGAGCTAGGTTTTGCATCTAACACCCATCCATGGTCCTGATAGGCTCTAAGAATGGGAAGGAAAAAGAAAAATTAAGAATCATATGTAAATTTTTGGTCTTAGAAACTGCATAATGGGGCTAAAATGAGAATACTGGAGAGGTTAATTGCATTTCATTGGTAAGAGTCGTTTGAACCTGTTAAATCTGAGATGTCCATTAGCCATCCCTGGGGCACAGACAGCTGGATGTATGAGCCTGAAGCTTAGCTGAGAGGACAAGTGTGGAGGATTTAGATTTGGAAGTCAGTTTGTGATTTATAATTACTGTGGAACATAAGACCACTTTGAACAGCAGCCACATGAAAAAATTAGAAAACAGTTAACTTGAGGGTCCATGATGCTAATTATGAACATAGAAGGAAGCTAGATAATGACAAGGTCCATGTAGAGCATATAAGCAAAAAGCTTTGTTACTAAGATAAGACTTTGTTATGAAGAATAAATTCACCTAAGGCAGGACAAAGGCATCACTTCAAGTGTAGGGAAGGGAGGCAGATGAAGCAGTGCATGGAATGCTGCGTGGCAAGTGTGTTAAGTTGCTTGACTTGGTGCTAGTGGATGAAGACTTGCAGGTAGCTATGAGACAAACTTGATACCTAGTATGGGAACACATCCTGGATTGCTTTGAAAGTTCAAATGAAGGGAAGTTATTTTGATGCAGTAGGTTGCAGGTTACTGCTACAGGTTTAAATAAGGAAAGTCACTTGATTAAAAAACAAGCAAACAAAGGGAGTGGGGAGTGGAGCATGTCTTCACTCTCTGCAAAGGCATGTATTGCAAAGGCAAGCAGATGTCTGTAAAGTCCAGGCCAACCAGGACTACATAGTGAGACTCTGTCTCAAAACTAAAACAAAAACAAAAGAACAAAACAAAACCCAAGACTAGAACTGGAAGTAAAACAGAAAGTTTGAGAGAGAGGTCAGAGAGGTCAACCTAGACTACAATGTGAAGTAGGGAAGTAAAAAAGAGAGAAAATGCCGAACAGAAGAAGTGGTCAAGCCTGCTGAGGTGAAATACTAGAAACTTTAGAAGCTTTAGAAGAGAACAGAACAACAGTGTCCTCAGAAATGAGTGGTCCTTGGAGAAGGACTGTTTTGTTTTGTTTTTTTTTTTTGGAGATAGGGTCTTGTAGTGTAGTCCTGGCTAGCCTTTAATTCACTCTATAGACCAGCCTGCCCTAGAACTCAGAAATCTGCCTGACTCAGTTTCCCCAGTGCTGGGCTTAAAGGTGTGTGCCACTATACCTGGCTTTCATGAGATCTTCCAATTGAGACAATGTAGTGGAAGAATGGTAGTGATTATAGAACTGTTCACGAAGATACCATTCAGCTTCTGAGGGCAGAAATGCCCACTGAATTTAGAGAGGGCCAGGATAGTACTTTAGAGAATGTCCACAGTTACTTGAATAACTTAGTAACTGTAAGTAATGGATGTTACATTTTAATTGGAGTTTTGAGGATTTATCTAGAAAATAACATATCGATGGTAGTGGTTATATTGTATCTAAAATGGTGTTTTAATCTCCTACTTTGGTGAAGACAAGGACTGGAAACACTGAAGCATTTAGATAGCATATTTTTTACACCTTCTGTCATTCTCAGTGCCATTTGTTGTAAGGTGGTATAGACATGCCAAAGTTATTGGAGGTTGGCTTAAAGTATACACTAATATTAGCAACACTTGGCATTAAAAAAACAAATCTTTTGGCTTTGTTTTGCTGTATTTTCTTTAAAGTGACATAAATGCACTAAATTTAGTGTGTCCCAATTTTAATTATGAATTTTATATTTATATCATTTATTTTAACCCTATCTTATTCTACACAAAGGATTTAGGGCAGTTTTCATATACATTAATTCAGGCGGATAAATGAAGGAGTCGGATAAAAGAAGCATATTTAGGAGAATAAAAAACAGAGATCACACTTTCTCAAGATACAGACACACAGCCTGAGCATTTGTTAGAACAGACCTGCAAGTGCTGTCTGAATTCTTTGTGTCTAAGGCCAGGTGGGAGAGTCAGTCAGTAGACTCAGTCTTAGGTTCAGTTTTCCTGTTCCTGAGAACTAATGTCTGTAAAAGGGGCAGCATTTGTCTAACCTTCTTCAAGTAGCCATAGTAGGGAGGTTTTTGTGACTTTTTTCTTTTACTCCTTGATATAAAGAAATGGCATGATCTGAAATTTACTTTTTTTTTTTTTTAGATTGGCTCATTGATTGGTTGCATATGGACTTTAAAATTTGCTTTTATGTTTACTTTGTGAATGTGTGTAAATACATGGTGTGTTTGGTGCTGAACCCATGGCATATACCACTCTTTAAGGTCAGAGTACAATTGTTGGGAGTTGGCTCTCTCCTTCCACCATGCTTGGAGCCAAGTACCTTCACCTGCTGAACCATTTTGCCAGCACAGGATTTTTTTTTCCCCCAAGACGTATCTTTCTGTGTGTCTTAGCTGGCTGTAAATTTGTGATGCTCCTCCTGACTCTGCCTCCTGAATGCTAGAATTATAGGTTCACATACTGTGTTTGGCAAAACAAAATGTTTTTTTTTTTTTTTTTTTTTTTTTTAAAAAAAACTTTATTTATTTATTATTTATTTATTTGCCTTGGTGTTTGCCTGGAACTGGAACTACAGACAGTTGTTAGCTGCCATGTGGGTGCTGGGAATCGAACCCGGGTCCTCTGGAAGAGCAGACGGTGCTCTTAACCACTGAGCCATCTCTCCAGCCCCCAAAACAAAATGTTTTATGACAGAAGTTAGAAGTGGGATAAGTCAGTAGGGAGTCCAATATGGCCTGATCCAAAAACATGGTTCAGATACATGCAAATGCATAGATTTCATAACGTATAACCAGCCATAAAAAAATCTCTGAATGTTGTTTTTGTAGTCAAGCTTTTAAAAAACAAGAGAACAGAACTTAGTTGTAGTTGCAGAGAAGAGCCCAATATCATTATTTCCCCTCATTAATAAGATGCCCTGTTGGCTGGTTTCTAGACTGTTTGGGTGTTCACAGTATGTGGGAGAACTCAGTCTGATAAAAATTGGCAATTTATTTGTATTTCTTGTCTTTAAATTTTTCTTTCATGATCTTTTTTTCTCCCTGCTGTGAGTTAGATGAAACTTGGGGGCACTGCAGTAGTAACATGGCACACAGCAGGAAGCTGCCACCAGGCTGCCTGCCCTCTTTGTCCTGGCCATAGTAAATGTCTTTCTGTCAGAGGCTAGCTTGTAGCTGTTTTGAGTCACCTTTTTCCCATTACTAGTATTTCATTTTTCTAATGATCTCACCGTCTTCACAGCTTTGCAGGTTGCATATAGAACATGCTCAGCTGCTCTTTTTCACCATTCAAATATCAGATTCTCATTGAGGTTATTGGTCCACCACAGCCTAACCTGTTTTAACTGTATATTTATTTTTGTATACATGTGGATTTGTGCACATGTAAGTGCCAGTACCCTTGGAGTCCTGGAGAGGGGGCCTGAGCCGTGGGGGTTGGAATTTCAGGCTGTAATGAAGCCACCTGACGTGGATGCTTGGAATAGAACTCAGACCCTCTGTACATGCTCCTAACCATAGAGCCACTTCTCCAGACCAGCCTAACCTATTTTAAATTTTTATCTTTTAGTATAATGCTTTTCAAATCTGTATAGAAATTGAATGTCAGAGTAACTAAGTTGTAGTTGTAGACTAAGCCACTTAGTCCCTCACACTGACATCTAGTTGACCTGGCAGGGAAAAACTATTAGAGTTTGGAGGGGGAGTATACGAATAGTAATGTTTAAGATGAAGAAAGCTCTTTTAAATTTCTCCCTGTCTGTACAGGGGAAATGCTGGGTATTCATGACTGCAGTGGTGGTAAAGCACATTCCTTGGAGTGTGGCTTGTGTTAGTGCAGTGTCTGCACGTGTCATAGCAGCAGCTAAAGTGAGAGACATCCTTCTGTGCTTCCTGCTGCTGTGATAAACACCATGGTCAGAAACAGCTTGGGGAGGAAAGGGTTTATTTGCCTCACACTTTCTGATCACGGTCCATTATTGGGAAGCCAAGGCAGGAACTCAAGCAGGTGCAGGGTCAAGAATCAGAAGGACTGCACTTACTGGCTTCTCCCAGGCTCACGGGCAGCTGTCCTTTTTCATATGGCCAGGGTCGTCTGCTTAGGGACAGCAGTCTGATGAAGGCAGAACCTCAGTTGAGGTTCCCTCTTCCCAGATATGTCATGTTGACAATGACACTAACTGTGGTAGATATTTCAGGAATTTGCAGTGTTCCCAACCATGGAAATAAGTCTGTTTTCTCCAAAAGTTTAGCTTTGAAGAAACCTTATTGGTTGGTCTTGTTGACTGAGCAGAGCAGGGAAGAGTTGTGTAATTTTCATTCCACAATGATATTGTAACTTTTAAGGAACTGTTATTTCATAAATTAAATGATATACTTCTCCCATGCTGTAATAGCTATCTAATGAATAAACTTACTTTATTATTTTAAAAATGGCTAAGACAATCATGAAAATTAAACTGTGTTCTGTGAGGCCTTAAAACTGTGGTTGGCTTTGGAGTTAAAAAAAAAAAAATCAGATCATGCTTGTGAGATCTCTCTTAATTTTGAGACATTGATCTTATGAAAAGGCAAATATCCTGTGGGGCCAGTCATTGCCACTGTGAATTTTAATGGAACAATGTGATTCCTTAGTTCTTTCAGTGGAGTTCATTTGAAGTCAATGAAGAAGGCTGTGGGCCTTCTAGGTTCTCTCCTTGCCTGGGAATGCTTGTTTTTTGTATTTGTCCCTAAACTACTTTCACCTAAAAATGCTATTTTAGGCCTCCTGTCTGCTAGTTTCAGTCAGTAGCAGTGCTTTTCTTTCACTTTTTGGTGATTTTTTAAAAAAATATTTACTTTTATTTTATGTGAATTGGGGTTTTGCCTGCATGTGTAACTGTAAGGGTGTCAGATCTTGGAATTACAGACAGTTGTTAGCTGCCATGTCGATGCTGGGAATCGAACTCAGGTCCTTTGGAAGAACAGTCTGTGCTCTTAACCACTGAGCCATCTCTCCAGCCCCTGGTGATATTTTTTGATTACAGGATTTGTCGCTCGAACAATAGCCCAATTATTCATCACCTGCCATTAGCAGGCACTTAATATTATCACTGAATTTTGCAGTGGCTCTGTGAATGCCTGGTAAGTGGAGTGCTTCTCCATTGTGGGCACAGTCTCATAACTCATGTCAGCTTAAACAAAAGCAAAATGTTTTGTGAGAGCTGGCTTGTCAGGTACTATCCTCAGGACTCATTCTTCTGTGCAGTCTCTTTCTTGGCTTCTGCAGATTTTCTGTTCTCCACTCAGCAGCAGTTGTAAGCTTGTTTAGTGGAGCTGAGCACCTGCCTACCTTTATGTCAAGAAGAGGACTTTTTCTGGACTGGTCATTGTGGTCAGGAAGGAGTAGCACTCACAGTTGGCCTACTCATACTTTCTTCATTATGAGTGGCTCATCTAAGGCTGCTAGAAGTCTTCCCTTGAGGGAAGGGATGAAGGGATGCTGGTAGATAGCCATTAAAACTACTATCACTTTCTGATAGAAAGAAATTCCCCTCAAGCATAAAGCCAATGAACAGTCGAGCAGGACCACAGCCTTGCCTTTTGGCTTCATGATCCACAGTATCTCTGATAAGAGGTTATGCCTTTTCCTTTATTCTCTTTTGTGACCACATGCATTTCCAATTTCCTAATCTTTTAACTTGATATGGAGAGGGAAATTAACCAGGTTAAACAGTTAAGTGAAGTACTACTTTTTTCTTTATTGTCGAGAACTTAAGAGTATGTGTGAAGCCTACATCGTTGTCCCATCAGATTCAAACAGTGGGGTGTAGTATCGGGTAGTTTGGCAGGGAATGCAACTGTAGTTACCAAGCCACTTGAGAGGAGATATCTAGTACAGCCTACTTCCTGTTTGCCTTATTGCTAGCATCACATTGCTTTTCTGCTGTTTATTGTGGCAAACATGTAGCTGTTAGTACCATGTATGTTGAATAAAATCATGATCTGGCCTAGGAAGCAAATTACTCTTCTATTAGAGTTTCTGTGGGAAAATAATATTCAGAGCTCTGACAGTGTAATCGCTTTGGGCTCCTTAAAACTCTTAATGACTCGTTTATCTTTCTAAGTTGACTTTGCCTGGTATACTGCATATGAATAATCATTTTTTAAAAAAAGATTTATTTATTCATTATGTATACAACATTCTGCCTCCATGTATGCCTACACACCAGAAGAGAGCACTAGATCTCCTTACAGATGGCTGTGAGTCACAATGTGATTGCTGGGAATTGAACTCAGAACCTCTGAAAGAACCACCAGTGCTCTTAACCTCTGAGCCACCGTTCTAGCCCAGAATAAACATTTTTATAGTTTTTTTTTTTTTTTTTATTTATCATTTGAGACATGATTTTTCTTCGTAGACTTGGCTGTACTGGAACTCACTTTGTAGACCAGGCTGGCTTCAAACTCACAGAGACCCACCTGCCTCTGCCTCCCAAGTACCAGGATTAAAGGGGTATACCACCACTAGCCAACAGACATTTTTATATTTAGTGAGGCTAAAATAGGTCTTTTATTTATGGACTGTTTTAATTCACGATTTGGCTCTTCCTCATTAGTGAATAATTGAAAGTTTGCCTTTTTAAGAGAATAAGTGAAGAAATATGAAGTTCTTGGTACAGTGCTGTATGTACAAACCTCAGCGAGTTCTCTTTCCGTTTTGTCTGGCTGATGGCAGTCTTTCATTTTTAATTTATTTTGTATTAGACATATTTATAGGACAACAGGTCCTACCTAACATGCCAGCAGTAAACATAAGGTTTGCTTGCTTTCATTGTGTTAAGTCTTTTAATTTCATATTTATATGTTTTATACTTTATTTTAGTAAAATTTTGTGAGAGGTTCAATTTAAAGTACTGTTTTTTTTCCCCCTAATACTTAGCAATTTTAACAGATACTGGATTCTGCACCCAGGAAAGCTACAAATAGGTTTTGTCTGAGAGAGGCGGGGGAGGGAGAGAGGAAGGGAGGGAGGGAGTGCGAGAGCACACTGGGTGAAGTGGCATGTACTTTCAATCTCTGGACTGGGGTGTGTGGGTGGGAAGAGTCAGTGGAAGGCAGATCTCTGTGAGTTGAGGCCAGCTTGGTCTACGTAGTGAGTTGCATGACAGCCAGAGCTAAGGGAATGGGTTGGGGTGCACATTGAATAAAGTAGGAAGGAAAATAGTAATTAAAAATTTATACTCATTGAGGGCTACGTAATCGTAAGGACCAGAGTTTGGGTCCTAGTACCTACATTATAAGCCAGGTATCCCCCAAATACCTGTAACTTCAGTTCTGAGGGAAATTATTTTCTTTTCTGGCCTCTTTGTGCATAGGCATACACACCTGAACACATGTGTACATAGACTCTTACAGACACATACATACACAGATCTTTAAAAAATTATATTCAGTGTACCGAGGGTGTAGCTGAAGCCCTAGATTTGATCCTTAGCATCACATAAGCCAGGTACTCAAGGAGTTAGAGGCAGGAAGATCAGAAGTTCAAAGTCATTCTTAGCTACAGAAGAGTTTAAGGATAACCCGAAATATAGAACAACCTGTCTAAAAAGAAAACAGAAACCATTATGCTTAAATTAGAGAAAAGAGACTATGTGCATTGGCAGTGCAAACATGCATATATAATAACAATGATAAAGGGATCAGAGACATCACTATACATTTGGGTAGCATCTGTGGATACGCACTGCAGATATCACACCTTCAGCATTATCTTCAATGGCCTCTGAGAACATCCCTAGTTTCAGGATATGTTAAAGATAAATTGACCTGAAACTTAACAGTGGTTGGAAGAGTAGGTGAAGTAGTAGTCTTTTCTGTGTTTTAGTCAATGATTCATTGATATTTTATTTTGTGTAGATACTACTGGGCTGTAAGCAAGTGAATGAGGCCTATTTGGCAGTTCTTTCTTTATTTTTTGAATCCCTGTTGTGTACTAGACCCACCATTCCAGGAGCTAAGAATACAGTGGAGGCAATACAGAAACCATCCATGTTCTCCTAGAGTGCAATTGTTAGTGAAATGACATTGCAGAATACAAATATCTAAATGTACACTTGAAGCTTGAGCTAATTCATAATTAATAACAGCTGCTATGTTATAACCGTGATGGTGAGATCACTTTAGATCAGTGGTTTATAACTTTCCTAATGCTCCAACCCTTTAATACAGTTCCTCATGTTGTGGTGGCCCCCAACCATAAATTATTTTTGCTGCTGCTTCACAGCTATAGTTTTGCTACTATTACAAATCGTTATGTAAATATCTGGTATGTAAGCTATCTGCTATGAGACCCAAAAGGGTTATGACCCACAGGTTGAGAATACCTGTTTAGGTCATGCACTATTCAAAGGCTTTTAAGAACAGGTAGATGAGTGGCTTTAGCCAGGTCAGAGTTGGAGCACATGGAGAGTACAGAGGACAGTGTTCTGGAAGCTTCTCAGGATGGGAGCGATAGGTCTGGGCATAAGTTGGCACGCTTGAAGCTCTGCAACAGGCCTCTGTGGGATGCAGAGAGGGAAGAAGAGAGGAGCAGAAGATGAAGTGGAGAATTGGAAGGGCAGGCTCTAAAGTCCCTAGGTCTCACGTCTCATTGCTCTTGATGTAGTTGTAGGAAGGGGACACAGATACACAGATTAATCTGTGGCCAAGAAAAAAGTAAAAAAAAAAATAATTAGTATCTATACAGTATGGAATTTGGTGTGTTGTTTTATAAGCTCTGGAATAAACTGTTTATTCTAACTCTTAGTTTGCTGTGCTGGGGATCAAATGTAGGGCTTTACATAGGCTAGACAAGTACTCTACCAATTGAACTATGTCTCCAGGTGCACCATCCATCTCTGCTTATTAATAGTGAGGCCTTGGGCAAGTTACTTGACCTCTCTGAGGCTCTTTATTTGCAGAATGGACCTAGTTGGTCCTTTTATAATGAGGATGAATTAAAAATTTATGCAAAATATGCAGTAGAGTAGTCAGCATGTCTAGTAACATACTCTTACCTTCCTTAAGGCATAGTGTCTATATATAAAACCTGAACTAAGATGGATGTGCACAGACAGCATGTTTGTAGTCATGGCAGACTGTCTCAAAAGTAGTCTTCAGTGAGATGGTTAGAATCCATGTCTAGCCCAACAATAATTGAAAAAGCAGTTATTATTCTTATTACAAATGTAAATTAACAGAGCTAGCATGTACTGTTAGAAAGCTGTTTTTCATTTCAGAGAAAGAATTATAAGACTAAATTTATTGTGAAAGTCAAATGTTTATAGCCTTTTAGAGAGCATCATACAAGTAGATGACTTCCTAGAAAATAGGGTTTTCTGTATTTCTCACCCAATCTTCCAGTTAAATTTAGCATGAACAAGATTTGCCATAAACTATGAGGTAGACATCTATGGCTTACTGAACTGTTAATGTATAGGTACAGAAAAGCCTGATGTAACACAGGAAGTGTGGTTCAATCTTCAGTCACATTATTAAACAATAATGAAATAACATATCTCACTAGTTGGGAGTTCTAAATGGATGGAAGCCAATTGCTAATTGTGTCTAAGTTACTCACATTATTGTGGAGTAGATTTAAATGCCAGTAACACTGAAAAGAACTTTAATAATAACAGTGTATTTTGAAACAAGAAAATCACTTGAGAAATATATTTTAGAGTAGCTTGGTAGCACATAATTACCCAGCACTTGGAAGTCTGAAACAGGAGGATCAGAAGTTGGAGGCCAGCCACCCTAGCTAATAAGTTCAAGAGTTGTTCAAGACTAGTTTGGGTGAATAGTGATCCTGTTTCAGTGCCCACCCCTTAAACCAAACCAAAAAATTGACCTTTTATTAAAATACTAATTTTTAGAAAAAATTCCATATGCTATAATGGGTTACAACTTTAGAAATTTTGTAAAAATGACTATCAGGTAGAATTTTAGAAAGCAGTTTCAGGTTCCTGGAATAAGTTGAGTATAGTTTTATTACAAGTGTCTCACATTATAAAAGATACAGAGGGAAATAGTAACATGAGAATTGAGTATCTCTGGGTAGAGAAGGCAATAGGAGAAGATCAGTACACAGTCTTACCCCTTCTTTAAAAATGGAATCATGTTAGCATATGTACTCCAAAAGTTAAATTTAAAGGAGTTCTGGGTGCTGGGGAGATGGCTTACCAGTCAAGAGTGCTTGCTACTATACCAGCACAAAGCTAGTGTTTGGATCCTAGCACCCACATAACAAGCCAGCTGTATCACACAGATTCTATTTGGTATTAGTAATGAAAAACTCAGAGTCAGATATTGGGGAAAAGCTGAAAAATCAGAAAGACAGAGAAACAAGCCACAGCCACTTCTCTCCCAGCCAACTCTTCAGGCCTGTCTCCATGAATTCTCAGAGTCAATGCCTCTCCATCGCTTGCAAAGGGCTGAACTCCTGCCTCCTCCTTTCTCTGCCCAGCTATCTCATTTCCTTTATCAACTTTTCTAGCGGTGTGTGCAACCATTGCCTGGCTCTGTTTGGCCTGAACTCACAGAGATCCACAGGATGGATCTCTGCCTCAGTGCTGGGATTAAAGGTGTGAGGCACCACTCCCTGACCTTCATGGTTTGGCTTTATCTTCTTATTTTTAGACAAGCTTTATTAAATATATAATATATCACCACACAGGTGTTCTGCACATGCTTATAATCCCATCTCCAAGAAAGTGGTGACAGGAGGATTTCAGGGGCTTGCTGACTTCCATCCAGTCTAGCTGAGAAATACAACCCCCAGGTTCTAGGAGAGACCTGTCTCAAAGGAACAGATGGAAAGTGATAAAGGAGGACATTGCTGCCTTCTGGCCTCTAGCATGCACAGGGATGTGCACCAATACATACATATGCAAAAATAAATCTTAAATTTTTTATACTATTTTTTTGCATTAATTATTTTAGTTGTTGGAAGAAATTACAATAGGATTTTTATAACATTTTATAAAAGCCTATTATACAAGAACTTGACCCTCAATGTTCATGGTTTTTTGGGTTTTTTTTTTTTTGCTTTGTTTCTTTTTTAATATGCAATGCATTTACTCATATTAGGGCACATATAACTATTTATACTTATTTTGCTAGACAAAACTTTTCATTAATAAAAATTCTTTACACACCAGTTCTGAGATTGTGTCCTCACTTTTTATTACTTCTTTTTGTTTTGTTTTCATTTTTGCCTTGTATTTTTTTTCTTTCACCTGGTCCATATTTAAAGTGCACTGTATGCTTTGTGGTAACAGTTTTGATTTACATTTTCTCAGGAGCTGATTCATACCAGGGCTCTATAAGGTTCTTCCTGGTCATGAGGAAGGAAGTTGGAGTCTACTTATCCTCCTGGAAGATCTTCTTTTCTTCCTTGTTATTTTAAGCTTATTATTAATTTTTGCAGACATGCTTTGTAGTAGTCTGGTGGTAATTGTATGGAAGAAGGTAAATTTTGGCTCAGATTTTTCAAATCTGGAGATTCTTCCCAAACTCCCCACAATTTCAGGAATAGAGTAAATGGCCATTCTTTATTTAGTCTTAGCTGTATGAACATCATTGTCTTAAGTCTCCAACCTTGGCCCATTTATTTTTTTCATTGTTGCCTCTAAGTAATGACATAGAAATCATCTTTTTATTCTTCTAAAATAGATCATATTTATCTACAGTATTAGGAGAGAAAAAAGTGCACTTTTTTTGGATTAGGCAGGCGATACTGATTGCTGTGATTAGTAGGATGTAGCACCAAGTGGGAGCCATAGCCTGGATGTTGTGTTGATACTCCTGGTCCAGACCAGCCATGTGGTCAGTACAGTAAAAGAATACTTAGATGACTCATTAAATGGTTAATTTTGTTCCATTCACTACTTGTTTATTATGGAAGGAACACATATACTATACTTTAGAAAGTTCTATTTCAGTCAACGTATTTAAATTAAATGTTTCCATGATTAAAGTAGAAGTTTTAAAGCACATTTAGCATATTATTTAGGAACAAAGTCAAGCTTATAAAAAAACATATGGATAAGAGAATTCCTAATAATATGTGTTTCCATACTTAGTTCTGTTGACATTTTCCTATCTATATACTTTGGGTTTTGGGGGACTTTTTGTTGTTGTTTGTTTATTTGTTTGTTTCCTGAATCATTTGGGAGAAACAGGTATATCATCCCACCCCCACCGCCCCCTTGCACACACGCTGGAGAACAAATCCAAGGCTAGTTCATGCTAGGCAAAAGCTCTACCACTGAGCTACATACCTAGCCTAGGCCTTCTTAACTATTCCGAAGTATATTTTCTAAGATTGGGAATAAGCTTTTACTTAACTGCATACCATAATCAACTATAGTAAATTTAATATTACTTTTGTAACACACTGTCAGTTTTCTTTCTTTCTTTTTCTTTTCTTTTCTTTTTTGTCATTTAATTATAGAAGCTCTGCCTGGGATCCAGACTAGGATTAGGTATTATCACATTTAGTTGCCATGACTCTTTCAACTTCCTTGATTGGGAGCATTTTTATAATCTTTATTTCTTTTTCACAGCATTGAGGGGGTTTTGTTTTGTTTTTAAAGAATATACTCCCTATCTAAAAACTGGGGCTATTTTGGCTATTTTGACGTCTCTCTACTATTAGATTCAGGTTACACATCCCAGTGGGAATACTGACAAATGATGTCTTTTCTTAGAATGTCACATGTGGAGATACATGCCCCTCATTACTGATATTAGAATACTCGATTGTCATGTTCTTTGCTTTCTACTATAAAATTTACTCTTGCAACTAATAAACAGTCTACTGGAAAATATCTTAAAGCAGTGATTGCCATTTTGTGCCTGAGACCCCAGTGTTGGGGGTGGGGTGCCAAGGGATCCTTTTGTAGAAGTTGTTGCTTAAGACAATTGGGAAACACAGATACTTAACATTACTATTCATAGCAGTAGCAAAATTACAGCTAGGAAGTACCAATGAAAGTAATTTGTTTGATTTTTGGGTCATTGATGACTTCAAGAGATCTGTAACCACTCTAGGTTGTATGCTATGTTAAGTTCTGTATCTTTTCAGGGTTAGTGTCCATAACTTTGACCAGATTTTTTTTCTGAACAGTTCTTGACTTGAGTGCATAATTTCCATTTGATTTTGTGAAGGGTTGGCCTTTAAGTTACTTGGATGCTTACATATTTGTATGTTTTTTCCTTGCTTTCTGCTCCTTAATGACTAGCTGAAATTCTAGAAGTATAGTATTTCTCCCTTTCTTATACATCAACAACTTTAGATAGTATTATGTGTTGGTTCTTTTAAAGTTGTTGCTGGGATATATAATAAATGTTAATATCTTCATTGCTACTGTAGCAGCAGTTTATGGTGTATAGAACCAGTCTTGTGAAGCAACAAATTACTTTGATTTAATTTCAAATTTTAAACCCAATGTTTTTTACACTGTAGTTTTATTAGCTCTCTGGGAGTGAGCTACATGATGTTGTGCACTGAAAATTACCCAAATGTTCTGGCCTTCTCTTTCCTGGATGAGCTTCAGAAGGAGTTCATTACTACTTATAACATGATGAAGACAAATACTGCTGTCAGACCATACTGTTTCATTGAATTTGGTAAGGGCCTGGTTTGTTTTGTTTTGTTCTTTCTGCGTTATTATCCTGTCTCCAGTCAAACAATTTGTCATCTAATATTGGGGAGTAGGGGAGAAGTTTCTGCAACTTGATTTTGATAGAATAAGTGGCAAAGGATCTATAGTTCTTTATTTGGATATCTACTAGGAAAAACATGTGTTTGAGCTGTGAAGGAGATGGTGATAATCAGTTCAAAGAATGAATCCCAGAGGACAGATTTTCAATGAGAAATTTATAAGCCACAGGCTCCTTTTAGTGTTTATGTGCTAATCTTTTATAGTCTGCTTAATGTAGAACTGGGGTTGGCAAATACTTGCTGGAAAAGATCAGAGAGTATGTATTTCAGATTTTAGGGGCCTTCTAGTTTCTGCCACAACTACTCAGCTCTGATGTTGCAGCTTGAAAGCAGCCACAGGCAATACATAAATGAGTGAGCATAGTTATTGTCTAATAAAACTTTATTTACAAAAACAGCAGTTTACATTTGGCCCACGGGCAGTAGTTTGCTCAACCAGAAAAATCTGGTCAAAGTTATGGATTTCTTTACATAGAAAGGGGGGGGGGAAATAGTAAAAATAAAATTCTACTTGGAAGATATTTAGGAAATTTCTTTTGTTGATTCCACTAAACTTATTCTTCAGAACATACTGTGTAATGGCATAAAAAAAAAAAAACCAGGAAAACAGATTTCTAAAAACGCATGCGTATAATATAATTTGTATGTAATTATAGCTAATAACCGATGGAATAGTTTGTGAAATAAGGGAGTAAAAAATTAAGGCATTGTTTGACAATTAAAGCTGTTTTCTTTTTGTTTCTGCAATTCCTGGATGTCTATATTTCGGTAGCCTCTAGTTATAGTAACTTCATTCTAGAGTTTAATATTTAGAGTGTAAAACTGTGACTCCATGATACAGCAACCTTTTAAACATACTACTGGAAATCCCTTGACAAATTGAATAGTTTTGGATAATAAACCTTATAAATTTATACCCATAAACATCACATTCTCAAATGATTTAATTAACAAATGACTGCAAGGAAATCTCTTTTTTTTATTTTACATAGATAACTTCATTCAGAGGACCAAACAGCGATATAATAATCCCAGGTCTCTTTCAACAAAAATAAATCTGTCTGACATGCAAATGGAAATCAAGCTGAGGCCCCCTTATCAAATCCCAATGTGTGATCTGGGATCAGCCAATGGAGTCACATCTGCATTTTCTGTTGACTGTAAAGGTGCTGGTAAGATTTCTTCTGGTGAGTTCTGGATCTTGATTATTTTATTAACTTTTTTTTTTTTTTGCTAAGAAAACATTTGATTTATTTGTAAGAATTTTTTTAGAAATGCTCTAGCCAGCCATCTCTGTGGGCCTCCTCATAATCCCTATCCCCTTGCTCATACTTTCTACTATATCAAATGCCTATATTTGACTGTGACAGAAATTACAAAAATTGTAGTGGTTATCTACTCAGATTCCCCCACCACACACACACACACACACACACAGAAAGTACACAAGACTTAACAATTGGGACAGGATGAAATTTTTTCCTAAAATGGAAACCTTACTATCTTATAAAAGTATAGTTTGCCATTGTTGGACTGCTTCCTAAAAATTTCTTTATGGATTAAGTTAATGTCTACTTCCATATTAATGCCTACTGATGTGTCTGAAGCTCTGTTACCTCACCTTCCTAAGCTGAGGCAGAAGGCAGTTTCATCCTTTTTATGCTTCTAGCCTGATTTTTTTCATGTAAGGAAATTTCTTAAGACTTTTTTGTCATTTTGACACCTTCCCTATCCCTATATTTGCTTTATTTTGTTAGTATTCTTTAAGTATGGACTGAATATGACATTTTGCATATGGTTTGATTATGCAAATATGGGAGGAAGGGAAAATATTTCACTTAAATAATTTAGTCAGTCACTAAACAAGTAAATAAGGACAAGAAATAAAATGGTATTCAAATTGCAAAGGAAGGAATAGGTAATTAATTCTACTTGTGTGTGACTTCTTCTGTAGAAAATTCTAAGGATACCTCTAGAAAACTATTAGAACAGGATTCAGAGAGGCTGCATGATACAGTATCAGTATCTGAGACCTATAACTGAACACTAGCAGTAAGCAATCTGAAGATGAATTGGAAATACCATATATTAAAAACCAGCAAACTGTTTTTGAAAGAAGTTAAGACAAAAATTAATGGAAAGCAGATTCACATTTATGGATTAGCAGACATCTTATTAAGATGGATGAACTCTAGTTGGGCGATAGTGGTGCATTTAATTCCAGCACTGGGAGGCAGAGGCATTATTCTACAGACCTTGAGGTCCAGGACAGGCTCCAGGCTCCAAAGCTATACAGAGACCTTATGGCTGTACTCCCAAATAGATGAAGCCTCAGCATACTCTTAGCTGTTTTTTGTTTGTTTGTTTGTTGTTTTTTTTTAATAGAAATTGTCAATTTGACTCTAAAATTCATATAGAAATGTAAGGAGTATATATGCATGTATATACAAAGTAATCTTGGAAAAGCTGAAAGACTCAAACTTCCAAATATACTGCCAAGTTATTGTAACTAATATGGAATGGTTCTGCTTCAAGGCTAACATGTAGATCAGAATAGTAGAATTGAGAGCACAGAAGTAATCCCTTTTAGTATGGCAATTCATTCTTGAAAGTGATTTTCAGATAGTGGTGGAGGATCATACAGTGTTAGAAATTAGACCACTACATACATACAATTACAAAAAGTAACTCAATGCAAAATTAACTTTACCAGCTATAAAACTCAAAACTCTTAGTAGAAAGCTTAGATGTGACTCTTTATGATCTTGTATTAGGTTTTTCAGATTTGATTTTAAAAATCACAGGGCTAAAGATGGCTCAGTGGTTAAGAGCACTGGTTTCTCTTCCAGAGGACTCAAGTTCAATTTCCAGGACCCACATGGCAGCTCACATGTAAGCTGTCTGTAACTCCAGTTTCAGGGCTTCTGACACCTTTACACAGGCATACATGCAGTCAAAACAGGAATGAACATAAAGTAAAAATAGCATATGAAAAAAATCACAGTGGAAAAAGACAAAATATACAAGATGGAATTTTTCAAATTAAAACTTACTCTTCCATGAACACAATCAGAATGAAAAGGCAGCCCACAGAATGGGAGAAAATATTTACAAATCATATGTGCATAAGAGATTAGTATCCAAAATATTTAAGTAATTTGTAATTCAGTATTAATGAAGCAATCCAATATGTAAACAGAGAAAAGATTAATTTGCTTTTTCTCCTTTTTTGTTACAAAACCAATCAAAATGGGGCTGAGAGGCTGAGAGGTGGCTCAGCATTGAAGAGCACTGATTGCACTTCCAGGACCTGGTTTTGATTCCCAACAACCACATGGCAGTTCACACCATCTGTAACTCTAGTATCCATTGAATACCTTTTCTGGCCTCTTGGGAACCAGGCATGTAAATGGCAAACATGCAGACAAAGCACCTACACACATAAATTCCATTTAAAATAAAAAAATCAAAGTGTATTATTTAATATATACTTGAAAGTCTCTAGCAGACTTAATTTAAAAGACAACAACAAACAACTTAAAGTACAGACTACAGAATCTGAGGGAAGTATAGACCATCCATGACTGCTGGATGCTTTGACTGCATTGTTCATATTGTTTGAGTTTTCAAAATTGTTTTCTGAACAAGTCTTTCATTTCTATGATAAATTCCACCTGGTCATGATGTATAATGCTTTTATGTACTATCAGATCCAATTTGCTAAAATTTTGTTGGTATTTTATGTATGTTACTGAGGAAATTAATTTCTAGTTTTTTTGTTTATTTGTGCTTGGCTTGACTATCTGGGCAAGGCTGACCTGAGAAAATACACTAGAAGGTGTTTCCTCCTCTTGTGGTGATATTGTATATTTAATAAAAATAGTCTGGAATATTAGAGGTCGGGGAGCCAGGCTTTAAAGGTCACTAAAAGTGACCCACACTTTTAGTCCCAGCACTCAGGAGGCACAGATCCTCTGGATCTGTGTAGGTTCAAGGCCAAACAGAGCCAGGTGGTGGTGGAACCCACCTTTAATCCTAGCTCTAGGAAAGTTGATCTAGGAATTGAAATAGCTGGTTGGGGAAAGAAAGATAAGGAGGAAAGGCAGAAATTCTTATTTTTTTACTAGTTTGCCCAGTGAAACTGAGGACTTGTGGAGATAGAACCTATCCTACTTGGCCTGAGGAGTTGGCAGGATGAGAATTAGCTGTGGTTTGTTCCCTCTCTCTCTGATATTTCAGCTTTCCCCTCAATGTCTGGCACTGAGTTTTATTATAATACTAAATAGAATACATTCAATATATGGCACCCAATGTGGGGCATGAATTTGCAAAAAAGCCAATTGTGGTTCCTGCTAGTACCTCCGCTTTGAAGCTAAGCTCTCACAGACCAAGGAGCTGGGTGGAACTATGTTTACCACCCTAACTCTGGGGAATTTTAGGGTCTACACTGCCACTAAGTAGAGCACCACCAACTGCCTACTGCTCATAAACATCACTTAAGTATTTGGCAGCAGGGCCTCTTAAAAGAGCAAAGCGGGTTTTGCAGCTAGAGCTGAGTCAGAAAGTCTCAAAGAGCTATGCCTCTGCTTGCCACCAGCAAACAGAGCCCTCCTGAGAAAATGCTGCTGCCTAGAAGCTGTGCTTGACTCTGTTCCCTTTTAATCTGTATGAATAGAAACCTCCTGCTTGTAATGAGGCTTATGTAAGACTGCAGGAATCCACTATGATGCAACTCAAGTCTGCAGGCCACCACATCTTTGTACCATGGCCCACTTGAGAGACACAACTAGGAAGATGTTTTTGGCTCTGTTTCTGTATTCTAGAACCCTTTTTCAGGCTTTATGTGGATATACGTGTACTACATTGGAATGCTATTTGTGGTCAGAAGTTTCTCTGCCCTGCCTGGTTGGTCCTGCAGCCATTTAGTCCCAAATAATCACACAAAGGCTTGTATTAATTATAAACTATTTGGCCTATGTCTCAGGCTTATTACCAATTGGCTCCTATAACTTAACTCAACCCATTTTTATTAATCTATTGTATTGCCACCTGTCCGTGGCTTTCTTTACCTGTGTTTCATTACATCTTGCTCTGTGGGCAGCAGCTTGCAGCTTCTCTCTTTGACTCTGCCTTCCCCATCCGTATCTCTGCTTAGATTTCCCACCTGCTTTTAAAGTGCCTTGCCAGAGATCAGAACAGCTTCTTTATTAACAAATGGTAATAAAGCATATTTACAGCATGCAGAAAGACATCCCACATCATCCTCTTTATGGTTTTTGAAAGTGTTCTGTAGAACCCAGCAATGAAACCTTGAATACCTCTGTCGGGAAGGATTTAAATCAGTTTCCTTACTAGGGCTACTCAGCTTGCCTTTTTTTTCTTAGCTTTTGCAGCTTTTTTTTTTTTTTTTTTTTTTTTTTT
>PVIH01000420.1:215486-316409 GCA_004025045.1 Sigmodon hispidus | reverse complement strand
GCTCTTCATTGTTTTAAAGAATCAACATTTTCATCCATACTTTCTTTTCTATTTTATTGACATGTTCTGCTTATTGTTTCCCATTTTCTGCTTTTCGTGGGCTTTTCTGCTTCTGTTTTCTGAGATTTGGGGCAATTTATTTGAGATCTTCTTTTTTAATACAAGCCTTTGCTGCTTCCTATCACATTCTCAGTATTACTTTAGCTACATCCTATAGATTTTTAACATATAGCATTTTTATTTTTATTCTGCTTAAAATACTTTTAAACTTTTGACTTTATTTTTGATTCCTTAGTTATTTAGAAATATATTCTATAGTTTTATTTAGGCATTTTCAGATCTCTGTTGATTTTTAATTTAATTTCTTTGGGTTCAGAGGACAAATTTTATTTGACTTGAATATTTAAAATTTATTGAGACATGATTTATTCCCAAGAAAATAGCCCACATTAGTTATTCTTTTCTGCTTAAAGACCATACTCTGTTTTTAATGGTGTATTCCATAAGTGTTACTTAGATCAAAATGGCTAATAAAGTTGAAATCTGTTTAGTCTTTTCTGATCTGTTGTCTGCATCATCCATTCTTTGAGAAACGGGTATTGCAATCTCTTCTGAATGTATATCTTTCTCATTTTAGGGTGATCAGTTTTCATATTATATATTTTTAAAAGATTTAGTACTTTATATTATGTGTATGAGTGTTTTGCCTGTATGTATGTATGTCTGTGCACCATGTGCATACTTGCTACTCACAGAGAAGAGCATTGGATCCCCAAGAACTGGAGTTATGAATAGCTGGGAGTCTCTATGTGGGTTCTGGGAGCTGAACCTCCATCCTCTGCAAGAGCAACACATGCATCCTCTGCAAGAGCAACACATGCCTTAACTACTGAGCCATCTTTCCAGCCCCTATAGTATGTATTTTAAAGTTTGTGATTTGATGCATTGGATCCTTCATTATTTTGAGATTCTTTGTACCTATTAATATATTACACTTTGAAATCTTTGTAATGTAGATACTACATTAAAAGTTCATATTAGTATTTCATCTGTTGTCTATTTTCTCTTTGTGTTCTTATGTTTAAGTGGTGTTTTAATGCCCTTTTAGTGGGAAGCCTAAAGGTCTAGTGAGTAGCATCGCTAGAATAATAGTCAGTAGAAGGGAGTTAGAATCTGACTTCTTCCTTATATTTGAAGCTGTCTGCATTCAGCAAGATATCCATTAACGTGAAACAGCCACCACTTTTCACAGTGATTGGTGACATGTAGGTTGCTCTTTGTTTTGATTTGTCAAAGCAACACTTTGACAATTATTGTGCTCCCTCCCTTTCTTGTTTGTTAAGTAACTGATAAATTTGGAAAGCACATTATCAGGAAATACTATACTGTTAGTCTTCTTCCCACCTCTGTACTTGCCCAGTAACTTGCTGGTCTACCTGGATGAGAGCACCCTGAAGGCCCCTGGGATAAACTGGGAGTTGAGTTTATAAATGTCACAGTGAAGAAATACCTTAATGATGTTTACTTTTAAAACTGATCTTATGGGTTAACAAGTCAGCCTAGTGAACTGTGTTCCATCATCATTTAACTAGTAGTGGTTCTAAATGTTTTTGTGATTCTGCATGATCCTAGACTTCCTTTTAATGATTCCATTAACTTATAAGCTCAAGTCATACTTTAAGGCTATCTCAGAGCACACTGGCTGAATGTTATTGCTGCTGCCTGAAATGTATTTTCTTTAACCACCTTGCAATGGCTCCTCATGTTTCTAGCAATTTGTGTAATTGTCCTCCTTTAGAGGTAAACTGTTCCCATGATGGGACTTACTTTCTTCTAGGGTGATACATGTCTTTTTCCCTTAATGTCAGTGCAGCTGAGGGTGAGTGGTTTAGCAGTGTTTAACTAGCATGTTACATGTTATGGGTAGAAGGGTTTTTAAGTTTTGTCTTGTTTAGTACTATGCATTAGTTCTTATGCTTGGTCAGTCAAAAAAAAAAGGTTTTAATTTTTAAGTGTAGAAATATGACTCAATTGAGTTTATCCTTCCCTCCCTTCCTTCTTTCCTTCCTTCCTCCCTTCCTTCCTCCCTCCCTCCCTCCCTCCCTCCCTCCCTTCTTTCCTTCCTTCCTTCCTCCTCCCTCCCTTTCTTTCCTTTTGAGTACAGATCTGGGTGGAATTTATAGAGGTGTGTTGCCTGGTGTTAGAGTTACGTATTAATAGTTACTATATCTCTATTACTATTTTCTCACAGTAGCTAATTGAAGATAGATACCTCCAGTATGCTTCCCCTGGCAGCAGAGCCCTCACTGCATGCAAACCCATCTGGGAGTCTGGCTGCCTCTGCCACCTTTGGAATTGCTGTGGCATTTCAGAGCTTGTCAAGTCAATGAATGGATGGCTAGGAGATTTTCTCCCAGACTTCAAGGCAAAAGTGGTTTTATTTTATTTAATTTTGCAAGCCCCTTTCTCCATTTTGGGACTTTTATCTTTGAAACCTTTAATATTTCTAGTATTGGCCACAAGTATGGCAGGCAATGAGCAGGCGAAGAGGCAGTATTAAAGTGTTCTAACCCTAACAGGCTTCTGATTGTGTCACTATGGCTCACAGAGAGGACAGGGGAAGTAGCAAGGAGAAGCTGCATCAGCCACTGCTGCCTTAGAATAAAACCAGTGTCTCTGTGCACTTTGAAATCGTTCCTATGCACCTTATTTTATTTTTGTTTAATCAAATAAATGATTTTTTTTTTATGGAGTGGGGACATAAAATGGTATTTTATAGGTGCCATTTGGTTGCATCCTTTTTAAAAATCCAATTTTATTCTCTTGGCTTTTAAAAAATTAGATATTTAGGTCATTTACAATTAATGTAATTATTGAAATCATTGGGTTTTAATTTATCATTGTGACTATTTTTTTTACCTTTTACTTATGTGTCTATATAATCTTTTCTAGTCCTCAAGGTGAACTATAGGTTTCTTTTTGAGGGGAGAGAGAACTTCAAGCTAAAGTTATATAATGTTCAAGCTTTTCCCTACTTTGTTACAGTAATTTTAAATCACTTAAAAAAAATTCCTGACTTTTTTTTGAAATCCTTTGATTCTTTCTCCCTATGGTCTAGCATGAGTATTTTTATCCTGCTATACTTAATTATTAAAATCTGTCCATGATAGAGTGAGTGGGTCTTGTTAAATGAAATAGTAAATCTTGCTTTTTCTTTGTCTTTTAAAAATGTTTTACTATGAAAATGTTGAGATATATGAATGTTAAGCAGAATAGTGTATTCAGTTCTCACATACCTTTCATGCAACTAAACAACCGTATTCTTGTTTTTCCATCTTTATTTACCTATTCTCTTTCAGCCACTTAACAATTCATTTCTATAATTCTTTTGTTTTAGAGAAAATTTATAATATTTCATATGCACTAATATTTTAAAATGGATGTGTTGATATTTTATTCAAGTACAGTGTCGTCAACAGATCATGAGAATGACTGTCATTGAAAAGACTGTTATCCCTAAGGGAAAGAAGGGGCAAATGTAGGCTGGAGCCTTTGAGGTGGTTTTCCAGAGAAGGACTAGATAAGACTGGTTTGGGAATGATTAATTTGAATAATGTGGGCCGTGGAGCACAGGTTGTGTCTACTTGACGTCTGACCCTGGGGTGATTGGGCAAGGATAATTGTTAGTGACCCTAAGTATGAGGGCCAACTAGAGGAGGTGACAGGGTGTGCAGATCCAGATTGGTTGTTGACAAGAGAAAGAGTCACTAGAGTAAGTTTTAGCTTGTAGATTTAGCTAGTCCTAAGAGAGCACAGTCCCAAAAATGTCAAAGCTTCAGAAATACAGAACAAAAAGACATGATAACACATTATTGTTTACCATATGGAACATTTCCATCCTCCCCCCCCCCACCGTGTATTTTCTTTTTCCAGACAGCCACTCTTGTGATTTTTTTTATCTTAAGTTAATTTTATTTATTTTAGAATATTATTTAATAGGATTTTATTATATTGCTCTTGTATATAGCTTCTTTTTCTTTGTTTTGTTTAAAAATAACTTATTTTATGTATATTGTTGTTTTACTTGCATGTCTGTCTGTATAAGGGAATCTCTGGAACAGGAGTTACAGATAGACGTGAGCTATCATGAGGTGCTGGGAATTGAACCTGAGTCCTCTAGGAAAGCAATCTGTGCTCTTAATTGTCAAGTCAGCTTCTTAATGTAATGTCATATATATGTATTGCATGTCTGAGTACTTTTTGTATGAATATACTGTAGGATATTTATTCTCTTGCTGATGGGCATTACCTTGTTTTCAGCTTTTGCTTATTGTAAATAAAGCTAGATATTTTTGTTGACCTTTTTTTATTTCCCTTGAGTAAATATCAAGAGCAGCATTTCTGGATCAGAGAACTAGTTGCATGCTTAAGTCTTTAAGAAACTGATGGTTTTTGAAGTATTTATACCATTTTACATTCCCACAAGTAACCATTATAACTTAAAAAGGAGCTCACAAAATTACCCTTCAGAATGAGCTTTATTAGGAGGGATAATATATCATCCTGGCCATAGCTAGCATAATGGAGCCTTAAATAGGAGGAGAAGAGAGGAGGTGGGGGGAAGGGAGAGAGGAGGTGGGGGGAAGGGAGAGAGGAGAGAAGAGAAAGGGAGAGTAGAGAGAAAGAGAGGAGAGGAGGGGAGAGAAGAATAGAGGAGAGGAGAGAGAGAGAGATTGAGATTGAAAGATTACCCTTTGAATCCTGAGAGGCATTTCCTTAGGAGATATGGCTGCCATTTATAGTATACTCTTCGGTTGTGGGAACAGGTTTTTGACTCTTTTTCAGGAGAGTGAGTAAGCTTCAGAGCATATGATCTAGCTGGGCCTGGGCTAGAGTGCTATGGAGACAGGCACCAGAGAGGGCCATACACTTAAACCTGGAAGAGAGGGCTGCAAGGCTATAGCAGAGCTTGTTTTCTTGGCCATTCTCTCTGTCTTAGAGATGAAGAGCTTCATGGGGCATAGTCTGATCTCTGGGACAGAGGCAGATAGAGGGGCTACAGTATATTTTTGTATATACAAAATACACACACACAGACACACACACACACACACACACACACACAAGTATTCAGACCATTACTCTATATCCTTACCATTATTTAATGTTAGCCTTTTAAAATTTATTCTGCTTCTACCTTTCTTTTTAAAAAGTCATGAATTCCTTCAGTTTCTGACATCTCTGTAATCTTCATTTGTTTTGAAAATTTTGTAGAGAACTTATCAGTTGCCAAAAAATATTACTATTTTGCCCAAGCCTTTTCTCTGAATTATCATGCTAAATATTGTGGAGGATTTTTATAAAGATAGTAAACACTTTCAAGATGGGGTTAGAAATATAATCTAATATAATCTAAAAAAAAAAAAGGCTGACCAGAAATACCTGTAATGCTAGCAATCAGGAGCCTGAATCAGGGGATCATGAGTTTGAGGTCAGCCTCATCCACATGGTGAATCCTTGTCTTAAAAAAAAAGAAAAAAGATGGGGGCTGGAGAGATGGCTCAGCGGTTAAGAGCACCGTCTGCTCTTCCAGACGACCCGGGTTCGATTCCCAGCACCCACATGGCAGATAACAACTGTCTGTAGTTCCAGTTCCAGGCAAACACCAAGGCAAATAAATAAATAAATAAAGAAAGAAAAAAAAAAAAAGAAAAAAGAAAAGAAAAAGATGTATGGGGGAGGAAAGAAGAAGAAGAACAGAAAAAGAAAAGACTGTGATTCTGATTAGGAAGGTGTGTCATCAAGTTAGTATTGTATGTTGTACTCTAGGGAGTGAGTTGTGTTCACTTAAAGAAAGGGAGCTGGTCCCAAATGCCTTTATCTTAATAACCTGTTCCTCCAGGTCCTGGGCTTCTTCAGTGATGTTCCCTGTGCACTCTGATGTGAGGCAGAGGGGCTATGGTTTGGTCTATCATCTTTGCAAATCTTCCCACTGGCTGCTCTGGTCACACACATACACCGCCTTCGCAGCCTCCCTGAACTGTCTTTTTTTCCTACACACACTGTGTGAGGATGACTCTCTGAGTCCTGTTTTGTGTTACTCTTCCATCCCTACTTTCTAACTGCAAAACTACCCCATGCTCTCGCCTCATTGTCTGTTCCTTCATTTCATGCTGTCTGAACTTGCCTTTAGCTGCGCTCCTGAAACTGCCTTATAGTGCCAACAAACATCTCTTGGACAATAGATTAGATACCATTTTAATTTTTGCGTCCAGATATTTCCTGGCCTATCTGTAGGTACTGTTAGCCACATATTCCTTCTAGCCCCACCCCCACCCCAGGTGTCTTTGGTTCTCTGCATATCTGACAGTAGCACAATAAGAAAGCCATTCAAGTGATGCTATCTGGCTTCAAAAAACAGAACAAAATCCATCTTTATAGCTTCAATTATATCCTCTACTTACTAGTTCCTGGCATGGTGCCAAACCGAATGTGCTTCAGTCTTCTTGGGTTACAGCAGATCTAGAATCTGTTTCACTGAGGTAACAGATAGCATACAGTACATACATGCGATATGCTTAAATATCTTGTTTTCATGTCAAACTGGGAATGTGCCCTTCTATGATGCCAACCTATTGTGTTTGAAGAATGAAATTTGCTTGATAATTTTTGTTGGAAAACAAGCCACAGGTCTCAGGAAAGGGCTGAGGACGAAGCAGGGGAATCAACACATTAGACTTTCTTGCCCACAGTAAATTGGTACCATGCCAGCCTGCCCTTGTGCACAGTGCTTTCCTTCTCTTCATTAAAGGAGGCTTAGTGCTTGCTTTTACTCTTTAAAAATACCTTTGGTCATTTTGAAATGATGAATTCATAAGGGGTATACTATTATAAAACTCATGTTATAAGGCTAAAAGGCAATTGTTAGACACTTAATGTATATTGGTTTGTTCGTTTCTTAAACACATTGCTGTTAATGAATGAAAATGGTAGCCAGTTTCCTCTGAACACACCTTATTTGACCATGTAAAGCTGGAATTTTCACTGTTCTGGTGTGTGTGTGTGTGTTGTTTCATATAGAAGTGTGATTTGATAATTGTATCTGACACTCAGTTGTCAATTGGTTTTGTCCCTGAAGCCCATTTGCTTTCTGAGAGGCTAGGTCCCTGTCTACTGAGAAAGGGGGACCAGGAGGAACAGATGCTGCAAACTGTGACTCATTGGGACTTTGTTTTCACTGCTGAAAGACCATGGGATCAATACTATGCCATGACATTTGAGTTTCTGTTTCCATATTAGAGTCTGAAGGGAATTTATTGAAAGATGAGACATGGGCAAAAAGAGTTATGAATGTTATTCTAGATTAGTACTTTCTGCGGATCCTGAAAGATAGTTTGAGATATGGGTTGGGGGGGGGTTAACTCTTTGGGGAATCTCTTCTGCTGTGATGGCTGAATATAATTTGCAAAGATCTGAGCTTTTCTTTATTAATGTTCTGCCTCATTAACTTCATTGTTGGATTTTTACGCTTGAGTGGTTTAAATAAAGTAATGAAAATGTGGTTCTGTTGTGTTCTTTGCCAGTCTTTTGAAGTCTACTCATTATGTGTTTAGTTTGTGTTTTCATTTAGTCACAATTGTAAATCTTAATAACTATAAAATGATCATGAAGGGAAATGATTGTATAACACAATATTTTACTTTATAGGAGCCTGAAATTTAAGGCAATGCTTTTAAAGATGAAATGGTCACATATGCAGCTGGTTTGTTTTTTGGTTTGGTTTTAGTTTAATAATTTTTACCTTCAAGAGACCAAGGGCCTGGTCTTCTAGCTGTAAGACCGCATTCTATTGAAGAGCTTGTGTGGTAATTATACATGGGCCAGTGGTGTTTATAGTCTTCTATCCCAAATACGTGGGCTTTGCCTATAAGCAAGCTATATTTATCCTTAAAAACGTTTTTTAAGCATTTTTGAAAAGCATAGGAGCTTTGCATTGACTTTCCAAGCAAAGTCATCTTTTGCAAATACTTGTACCAAATTGCATATTGTATACATATTTTGCTAAGCGTTTTCCCTCCTAAGTGATTTACTAACAGACATGAGTACTCCATAGAAACTCTTATCAAAAATAGAAGTTAGAGGCATCTGTTAAAATGTGGAAAAACAATGTTAGTTCCATTTGACTTGAGAATGGGACTTTTTATATTGTCAAATATTTTTCAGTTGGGTATGGTGACACACACTTGGAAGCGGAGGCAGGTAGATCTCTGCAGTTGAGGTCTGCAGAGCAAGTTCCAGAAAAGCCAGGACTACAGAGAAACCCTGCCTTGGGGTCTGGAGGATACTTAATTACTAAGATATTGTTTAAAGTTATCTACTTTTTTACCCATTTACTTATTTGTCCATCTAAGTGGAATGCCTATGCGATACTGGTATTCATTTCTAACCACTTTTTTCTCTTCCAGCCCATCAGCGACTGGAACCAGCAACTCTGTCAGGGATTGTGGCGTTTATCCTTAGTCTTTTATGTGGAGCTTTGAATTTAATTCGAGGCTTTCATGCCATAGAAAGCCTCCTGCAGGTACTGTGCTATTTTTGCAGTTTCAAGTGACAGTGTCTATTCATTCTACTTGTTACATAATTGATTAAATTGGATTAGGTCTTAGTATAATTTACAATGCAAGCTCAAAAATCTATGTTTTTATACCTGCCCTTTTCTCCCTTCCTTCAAAAGCATGATTTCAATAACAGGCTTGGTGGGCATGCCTGTAATCCTGGCCCTTGGGAGGCTGAAGCAGGAGAGATTGGAGGTCAGCTGAAATCACATAGTGAGTTTTATTTAGGCCAGCTTAGGTTGCATAATGAAATATCTCAAGAAAAAAAGCCTAAATGCAACCCTCCCCACCCTCTACCCCACCCCTCAAAAGAAGTCCTGACTTCAGGTTGACACTTTGTTCCTTTATTGTCTCCTCTTTGGAGACATTATTGATAGGCACTGTGAAGACATCAAGCTAAGTAGCATGGACCCTGCATTCTCACTGCTTAAAGTTGAATTTGATAGGCAAAGACATCTAGGAGTAATAGCTAAGTTCTTAGAGCCAGGAAGAGGAGAGGTTACTGTGATTCAGGAGAGGTGAGGAAAGAAGGTGAGCTGGTCTCAGAACAAGAGGGCAGAGGAGAGTCTACGTAGACACAGGTGTTCCTTAGTAAGTGCTGTTGCTCTTCCTTTCGGGCAGTGAGCTCCATGGCTAGGGCAAGGGTTGCTGGTTTCTCCAGATAATTCATTTTCCAGGGGAGTTTCTTCCAGAGCCTTTCGCTGTCAGACTTTCTGAAATCTCCTTTCTTAAAAGTTCAGCATGCTTGAGATGCAGTTTTTTCCGTTGTTTCATTAGCTTTTCCCCAAGAATTCTTGGCAGTATCACTTTATAAATCAGATATCTCTCTCTCTCTCTCTCTCTCTTTCTCTCTCTCTGTCTCTCTCGTGTCCGTCCATCCGTCCGTTCAGGATACTATTTATAAAAACCTGCTCACTATTTGAGGTTCATGGTACCATTCTACATATCCCCTGTGTTCAGCTACTTAAAATCAACAGAAAACAGATGACACCATGGTTCCTGATTCCTAAAAGGGCTCCCCTTCACAGTTTCTCTTCTAAACAGTTCACTCACAGGTAAAGCTCCTCCCCTTTCCCTTTGAGGCATGGGATGCTGGCTGTCATCCCTTTGCCTTTTGTCCCCTTCCTCTGCTAGGCTGCGTTTATTCAGTACAGTTTTCAGCCATCCAGACAACCTGCCAATAAGAAGAAATAGGCAATTTGGAAACTGCTGACTGAAAAATCTAGTAAATAAAGCAGTCTTTAAAACATTTTTATTGATGTAAAAGAAAAAAGAGTGGGGTAGGTGTGTAGAGTTAGCTTTTCTAGATAGAGTAGCCCGAGGCGGAGACAAGCTTTAGTGTCACAAAGCCTCGTTTTTATCCTGACTGAAGGTGGTGTGGAAGCTTTGGAAGCTGGGGCTCAGAGCTTGGACCTGATAGTGAAAGGTGCACACAAGGCTGGCGCTCTGGTGCAGCCTGCAGAGGGTAACTTGGATCTCCTTCAAGCACTCAGTTCTGTCATTCCTCTTCTGGTTCCTAACTGAGAAACTGAAGGACGGTTTGTGTACTAGAGCCTGTCATGCTTTTGAAAGGCTGCAAATGACGTAAGCTTCTCTTCATTCATTGCTAATTGTTCTGTGTTCTCTCTCTAATCATAATCAGTAATGCACTTGTCTGATTGTAGTGATGTAGTTTTAGGTTCAGAAGAACAAGCTGATCAAACTATTTGCTACTTAGATGTAGTTGACCCTGTGCTGAGATTTCTCAGCTTGTTTATATTTTTAAAAGACAACTTTACAGACCATTTATCTTTTTTGGACACAGAAAGATATATTAGCAATTATTAATTAATTATTAAATAATTAGCAATATATTAATAAATCAAAACTAGTAATGAGTAAAAATAATTATACAGCAACTAAGTGGGATTTATCCCAGATGTGCAATGCTGACTTAACATTTGAAATCAATTACTGATATCCATCATTTCAGAAGTCTAAAGGAGAAATAATAATCATACGACCACATCAATAGATGTAGAAAGGCATTTGACAAAATCCAAAAAACTTTCATCCATGATACACACACACACACACACACACACACACACGCACGCACGCACGCACGCACGCACGCACGCACGCACGCACGCACACACACACACACACACACACCCCTTGGAGCAAACCAGGAGTGGAGGGAATTTTCAAATCTCAAGCAGTTAACTCCTTTAATGACAAAGAAGTAGCTAGTTTTCTCCTAAGACAAAGTGAAGATACCTCCCCTAACCTCTTCTGTTCAACATTGCGCTGGAAATTGTAGATGATCAATATGATGGAAGGGAAAAGAGTATATAGAAGGAAGAACTAAGTTTCCAGATGGCATGATTAGCTGTATCATGGCTTCCAAGAACCAACAAAAGCTCCTGGAACTATGAAGTGACTATGGTTACATTACAGGGTAGGGGTTAAACTATTCGAACGTCCTTAAATTCCAGCAACAGACAATTGAGATTTGAAAGTCCTAAAAAAGAAATACTTACAGATAAATCTAAAGTACATACAGGACTGATATAAAGTAGATTATAAACTCTGACCAAGAAATCAAAGATGAAATAAATGAACAAAGATTCCACATTAGAAAGGAAACTTCAAAATTGTTAGGTGTCAGTTCTTCTTGTTCTGATGCATAGATTAATCATAGTCCCAGTCTAAAAGTGATCGTTTTATATGGGAAAGCCAAAGACCCAGTATGCAGGGGGAAAAATGCTTTTATTCTGTATTCTCACCAATAAAACTCAAAATTTCACTTCTGCCACCAGATGAATGGGAAGTCTTTCCATACCAAGCAATTCTCCAATTCCATCTAGGTGTCCTACAATTTAGTTCAGTTTTTGTATTAAAACTGTATTATCTACCTACAGTTTTTGTATTAAACTTGCAGTTTTTGTATTGTGTACTTGTAGTTAAGACAGAACTCATACTCTAAGGGCTCAGTTTTATGGGTCTACCCTTACTTCAGATGCCAGTCATATGACAAGATTATTCTGATAACCAGATGGCTATAAGGTGAAGGTTTATACAACTCTTTCTTTTGTAGAAGACATTTTGTTGGAATAGTTTTCAGATTCAGAAATACATTTGGTGGTTAATTATAAAGGATGTTTCAAAGGATGCAGGTGAATTAAGAGCTTTTAGGGAAAAGTTGGGAGAGTTCAGGAGCTGGGTTTCTGTCCCCATGGAGCTGGGTTTACTGCCTTTATCACATGCTGAGGTGTTCACCAACCTGGAAGTTTCCAGACTCCGTGTTATAGGGATTTGGAGGAAGTCATGATTGGTTATGAAACTTACTATCTCGCCTTTTCTCCCTGAAGACTGGGATAGAGACAGAAATCCCAGGCATCTAGTTGTGGTCTTTTCTGTGATCTAGGAGTCTATCAGTAGTTGCTTTAGAACAAATCTGCCCTCCTAACACAAGAAATTCCAAGTGGTTTGGGAATTCTGGGTTAAATCTTTCTCAAGAAAGATCTTAGAGGATCTGTGACAGGACTGGTGTCCAAGACTAGTAGGAGCAAAAGCCTTAAGACACTATGATATTGGCAAAAGAATAAGCAGTAGATCACCATGACAGAATTGAGAACCTTAGAGAGAAACTTACATTCATCCATAGAGCTGCCTGATCTAAAGAAGCAAAAGCAAATCAATGGAGACAGGACAGTCATTTTAACACATTGTTATAAGAAATTTCTGGCCCAGCCTAGCCTCAAGGTTCCCAAATAATTACACAAAGGCTTACATTAATTACATGCTGTTCAGCCTATGGCTCAGGCTTATTGCTAGCTAGCTCTCAAATTTCAACTCATTTCTATTAATCACTCTTGCCATGTGGCTTGTGGCTTACCTATACTTTATTACATCTTGCTTCTTGAGCAACTGGATTGTGTCTCCTTGTGACCTTGCCCTACTTCCCCTTTATTTATGCTTGGATTTCCTGTCCGACTATAAGCTGGCCTGCCATAGGACAAAACAATTCTTTTATTATCCAATGATAATTCATATCATACAAAAAGACATCTCACATAGTAACATGGTTCTGGAACAACTGAAAAACACATGCTAAGGAATAAACATGAATTCAGAATTGGCCATAGACTAAACATAAAGAACAAAGCTTAAAATTTGAAAATTAAAAAAAAAATAGCATAAGAGAAAACCTGTATGACCCTAGGGTCTGAAAATGAGTTTTAAAGTACAGCAACAAAAGTGTTGTGAAAGAAAAATATGTTTCTAAACATCATTAAAACCAAACAAAGTCTATTCTGTGAAAAACATTGTTAAGAGAATGAAACAAAAAAAAAAAAAGACAGAGGCTAGGAAAAGACACTTGGAAACCATCTCTTATAAAGGATTTTTGACTCTATAGAACTAAAGATGGCTAAGTGAAGAGTGCTTATTACTACTACTCTTTTGGAGGACCCTAGTTCAGTTCCCAGCACCCATCTTGGGTGACTCACAACTGTAACTCCAGCTCCAGGGGATTTGAGACTCTCTTCTGGCCTCCAAGAGCACCTTCACACTCAGAATATATATTCACTCACACATAAATAGAAATCTTTAAGGAGGGGAGATGGTGACTCCAAAAAACACAAAGAATTCCTCAAACTCAGAATTGAGAATGCAAAACAACCCATTGACAGTGGTCAAAAGAACAGTAGACAACCTCACCACAGAAGATCCTGCAGATGACAGACACGAGTGTAAAGAACAAGTGCTGGACATCGTATGCCATCAAGGAACTACAAGCTTACAAGATGATGCCACTAAACACCTGTTAAAATATGCCCCCAGGCCAACCAGCGCTGATGAGGATGTAGAACAAGGGAACTCTCATTTGCTTCTAAGTGGGAGTGCAAAATGTTAGAGCCACTATGGAAAACATTGGGCTTTACTCTATCATCTAGCAATAGTGCACCTACATGTATCTCCAGGTGAGTAGAGCACTTCCAACATGTGAATGTTTATATCAACCTAATAATAATTTCAAGGAAGCAATTATAAAAGATAAGTAATTCATATAGTGGATTACCTACCATTCAGTAATAAAAGAAATGACTGTCAGTCACAAATAGACATGGAGACCTCTTAAGTGTGTATTGTTTAGTGAAAGCAGTTAGCATGAAAAACTACATACTGGACACTTGTTGCAAGAGGCAGACCTATAGACAGTAACTCCTGTAGTTGCTGAGGTGGGAAGAGATGGGAGTGTGTACACTCTGAGATTATTAGCTGTGAAATGGTGCTGTGTGACTGTATTGGTTAGTGCTTCTATTGTCCACGTGCCCAAACCACAGAACTTGTAACTGTGGGCTTTAGTCAGTAACAATGTGATAATACTAGCTCAGCATTTGTGATGAATGTACCACACTGATCCAAGTTGTTACTAGAAACTGGTGAGACGGGCTGGGGGCCTATGGAGACTCTACTCAATTTTCTTTATACCTGAGGCTAATAAATAAAATAAATTATTTGGGCCTGTGGCACTCTCCTTTAATGCAGCAGTTGGGGGTAAAGGCAGGTAGATTTTCTTGAGTTCCAGGCCAGTCAATGCTACATAGTGAGGCCATGTCAGGGGAGAAAAAAAAAAAAAAAAAAAAAAAAAAAAAAAAAAAAAAAAAAAAAAAAAAAAAAAAAAAAAAAAAAAAAAAAAAAAAAAAAAAAAAAGATTTTTAAAAGCCAACAGTAAAACAAAGACTTTTTCTTTGATGATAAGTCCAAGGAAAACTGAAAAGGGAGCATGTTCTTACCCTGAGCTTTGATGCTTTGATGTTTTGATGTTCTTTAGTGAGCTGCAGCTCTACTTGGCAGTAGTTAAAAGTACAACCTGTTGAACCCAGCCTGCCCTTAGAAGCATGGAATAGGCTTCTCTGCCTGTGAGGGCCCGAGCACCCCCACCAAGACCATGGGAGGACCTTGATGCTCTAGTTAGAATAGAGTTGGCTTCAGGAATCTGATCTGTCTTAAAGTCTGTGTATATCATTTTGTGCCCTCAGAATAATGACCATTTGAGAATGCCAGTGAAATACAGGCCATATCTGTTGACCTTGTACCCACTAGTTCCTGCCAGCTTACCCCACCACACACATATACACCAAGGATTGTCTGGTAGGATAACAGCATGTAACATTTACATAAATAAACTCTGAAAGGATAAGAAAGTAGTAAATATGGTGAGAACTGACAGATGGGGAATGGAGTGGTAGCAAGGCTGCACTAAAGTACCTCTTCTTAGATTGTCTTTACTTTGGACTATAAATATTGTCATCTAAACAAGGGCTGGGCTAGAAGGATAACAGTTCTTACCATACCCTGGGTTCAGTAGTTTTGGAAAATTTTTATTTCTTAGATAGTATACCCTGGGTTCAATCCTCAGCAACAAAAAAACAGTACTCTTAGGCAAACGGAAGAAAAAGAGGGGAAAAAAATCATTTGCTAATCCAATTAAATAGTGGATTTTTCAAGTACCAAAATTTCAGATGCAGGTAAATATTTTGTGAGACAATAAGGTGATGTTGGTCCTTTTTCTTTTTTCTTTTTTTTTTTTCAGAGTTAAGTTCACAGATTCTATAAGATGAGGAGTTATCTTTTTCTTTATTATAGCCATTGGACTTGATCCTAGGCTCCTCTCTGGTTTCAGTGCAGTTCATGTTAGGATTAACCTCTAGATCACAAGTTAAATAGATCTTCCTGAAGGTGTAGATCTTCCCTGAGGAATGTTGTACAGATCTTTCCTGAGTGGAGTTATTGGTGAAAGAGGGAACAAGCAGTCCCCCAGTCAATAGCCTCCATATTCCTATAAACCTTAAGGTAAAGGATTTGCTGGGTGTGGTGGCACACACCTTTAATCTCAGCACTGGGAATGCCAAGGCAAGAGGATTTCTGTGAGTTCTAAGTCAGCCTGAGCTACATAGTGAGTTGTAGACTGGCCAAGACTACACAGTGAGGGACGGGGGACACAGACAGAGAGGGGAACAACACACAAAGAATTTATTTGGAAATTATAATTTTAAATCTAGTGAATAATATATTGTGTATTTTTTATTTTGAATGGTATATAGGTATTAATTTACAGTTTATAGTTTTATAACTTTGATTTATAAATGAATCTGAACTACTAAAAATGATTGCAACATTTATCTTCTATGTTACCTTGTGCTTATGGCACATTTAAATTAGAAGACTCACATGAATCAACATTCCTGTATATTGTCATTGCTTAAAACTTAAGGGTAAATGCACTGCTGCAATGGCTCTGCTGTTAAAGGTTCTTAATGCCTGAGGTTGAGCCCGCAGCATGAAGGAGAGAACTGACTTCTGCAAGTCTTCCAGGGCCTCCATATATGTGCTGTTGTACGTGTATGCCTAGGTGTGTTCATGAAATAACATGAATAAAAATAAAGTAACACTTTTTAAGAAAATGAAAAAAAAGACTGGGCAAAAATTTGATTGTTCTAGATTAGTAACTACTACTTAGTTTGAGATGGATTTATTAAAATATGTGACACTGAAGTTTTTCCTTGTTGTGTTTGTGTATATATATTTTTAAGTTGATAAATTTGATTTCATGTTCACAGTGATGTGTAAATTAGATTATTTGCACTTTCTTCCTAGCTTTGTTCTGAGTTTAGAGATGTTAATAAAGTTGTTATGAGTTGACACCTCAGGAATGCATAAGCTTTTATCACATTGTTTTTATTGCCTGCATTTTTCTAAAGATCAGTTTTGAAACATTGATAATTAGGCTGATGCCAACCCAGAAGTAATTTTCATATAGTGTATTAGAAACTGATCCTGTCTGTGACAGCAGTAGAAATGCTGCCCTGGAGGTCAGGAGACTTGCGATCTCTTTGCTTGTAACTATCGCAGTGACCTTAGATAGGTTGCTGTGGTCTCATTTTCATTCTACAGCATGGAGGCTTAGACTCCACAAGCCCAAGGGCTATCAAGTACTAGTGTCCTGAGATTCTCAGACTGCTTGGAATAGTTACCATAAAGCAGAAATGATCTACTTCTGTCTTTCAAAAAAAGAAACAAGTTAAGCAATCAAAAATATAGCTTGTAAATAAAGATTTGAGCACAGGTCAGTCTGACTCTGGGAACATGCTTTTATATCTAAAGGCAGTTAAGAGAGGTTTCAAATGGCAGTGTAAGTTTAGAATAAAGCCAATATTATCTATAGCACAATAATTAAGTCCTATTACATATCAAAAGGCCTACAGTCTTCACGCAGCCTGTAGTTGAGGACTATTTACTATGTTAGGAAGGTGTTTATGATACAAAGAGCAGCATGCAAAGGTTTCTTTGGGGATGGAGTGTGGGGTGAAGCATAGACAAAGAACCAGAAATACGCAAAAGGGTCAACAGTAGTTTTCCCGTATGTGAGATTACAAACTCTGCGCGTTTCTTTATATAATTTGTGTCTGCCACAATTTTCTTAAATGAACATAAACTTTTGTAATCAGGAAAAAGGACTAAAAGAGCTTATTTAAAGTCTTTGAATTATAAAAGTGGAAAGGCTTCAAGTTGGTCCTTTCTGTCTTTGAGGCACAACTGACCTCAGCATCTTAAGATTAATGTTTCTGTTTTAAGATTTCACCAGGACAAGTCACTCTCCTCTGCTTTGTGGACTGTTCTGTACCCAATCAACTGCACTAAAGCAATTTGCTCTCATTTTTATTTCATAATTGCCTCCCCCATCCCAGCATTTAGGGAACTGAAGCAAGAAAACTGAGCATTTGAGGCCATCCTGGGCTACATAATGAGACCTTGTAAGAAAAAGAAAAACAGCTTTTTCTAAAATAAGAAAAAGAGGCCTAGTATAGTGTTCCTGCACAGAAGAAAAACACTCCTGGACAGGCTTTATGTTCTCTTCACACATACACATTAGTTGGATGTAGATACATTACAGGGCATGGTATCTACAGCATAAGTAGATATATGTCTGTCCGCCACAGGCTCTGGCTGTTCTTCTGCTGTTTGCTAGCACAGCTGCTTTAGAGCCTGTCCTGGTCTTTTTCTTTGGGATTTAGCACACTCTAGTGGACAGTAGCTTTTTAGTTGCCACAGTTTTTTTATTTATGTCAAGTTATTTTATAGGACAATTCATGGATGTGCTTCTGGTAGTAAAGTTTGCCAGTTTGTTTTTAAATGGTGATCCCCCTGAGTAGGAGGGGCTTGGTTGATCACCTGCTGGAGTGTTGTGCATATTTATGTAGCTTTACCAAAGAAAGAGACTTCAAGTGTTATGATGGAACTAGCATTTTCTTGGAGTGAGATGCTTTTGACAGGTGAGGCCAAGACACAGAATTGTTGGAGTTTCCTTAACTTCCCATTTCTCTGCCTTTTAAATTTACATTCATTTTATGTGTACGGGTGTTTTGTCTGCATGTACATCTGTGTGCCATTTGTGTACCCAGAGGTCAGGAGGCATTGGATTCTAAAGGAGTTAACAGATGGCTGTGAGTCACCATCTGTGTGCTAGGAATTGAATTTCTGTCTTCTAGAAAAGCAGCCAGTGCTTTTAACTGCTGAATCATCTTTCTAACAAAACCTTCCCTTCCTCTGTCTTATCATGCATTTTATATTTCTCTTTTAAGACTCATAATTTTTTATACACTGCTCTGTAAAATGTTTGACTGTGCATAAACATTGTCATACCCTATCCTGGTAGACTATTTGTTTAAATAGGTGCTGCCAGCAAAAAGGTAATCTTTCTTTGTTTTTTTACAGAGTGATGGTGAGGATTTCAATTACATCATTGCATTTTTCCTTGGAACAGCAGCCTGCCTTTACCAGGTAGGTTTTCTCCCATTTGTAGCAAAAGCTTTCCATCATTGTTTCAAGTGTTGAGTCAAATAATTGCCCACATATCTAAAATACATGAGTGATTCACCTCTCTTAATTTGAGCCTCCTTCACCTTTATAACATACACTTCCATCCCAGTGGACTCTTGGCCCTTTCTCTGTGCTGGGCTGCACAGGTCCCATGTCAAGCTCCTGCAGCAGTTAGACTGCTTCTAGATTTTCTAAGGAGAATTCTTGAGCATCCAGGCAAAGGATTTTGTGCTCTGGAGAAAGCCTTGAATGGGAAGTGACACAGTGAAAGTAACATTTTAGTTAGTAGAGATGAATAGGATAGATTATAAGAGCAGAGAGGCTGGCAGTTAGGAAACCAGTTGGGAGATGATTCTAGTAATTCAGATGAAAAATCAAAAGGAGCCTAACCTGTGACAGTGACAGCAAGGTGGTGACGTACTGCCCCTGAGAAGAAGACCAGGGGTCGGGGGACTTGGGGCAGTAGGATCTACTCCTGGACCATTGGAAGACTGCAAGGGAGGGCTGGGAGGACCGGCTATGTCAGTGACCCAAACTCAGGAGTAATTGTGTTTGAACCTAAGGGGCAAACGGACCTTTGACCTAACTTTTGTAAATGACACATTCCTCTGGCTTGTATAAAAAAGAAAGAAAAGCTAGGAAGATGTGAAGCTCTGTTGTTCCTAAGATTCCCCAAAATTCTGTAAATCTTTTTAGGGAACTACTTTGATGACTATTTGAACTTTACATAAACATGAACAATTATACGTTTAGTTTTAGTGGTTTTACTTTTTAAAATCTTTATAAATTTTCTTAATGTTATCTTTAGAAGTCTATTAAGTTTGACAGGTTTCATTAGGAAAAGGACATTTCATACAGCTAATGAAGCCATGTGCTTGTTAATAGCACACAGTGCTTAATTTTACAGTGTTGTTTTACGGGTTTCCACTTTAATCCCTCTACCCTGTCCTACAAGGTTATTGTCTCTTGTAAAAAGGAGAACAGTGGCACTCAGTACTGTCTTGAGATGGCATAACCAGGAAAGGGGAAGAATCATGGCTAATGCTTCAGAATTTAGATCCTAGCTTCATCCCCGATACCATCTACCTCTAGGCTACCTCTAACCTAACCAAGTCAGTACCCAAAAAAATTGATATTATAAAAGCTATAATTGTATAATTGCTATCTCATGGTTCTCATGCGAATGATAACTCTTATAAAGGTAAAGCTTTGGTTGCTTTGCTTTACAGAGGTAACATTTGGTGCCCAATTTATCAGCACCATGTTTTTCACTGAGGTCTAGAACGTTCTTACAGCTAGTTAGTGAAGTAGCCCTTTATCTGTGTTCACGGCAGTGCTCCTGAGTGCCAGGCACACCTCTTACATCACCCAGAACAAACTATAGTAGTTGGAAGAGCTGCTTGATTGAAAAGTAGCCTCTTTATCACTTGAGAGAAGTAAATAAATTCATGATTTAAGAAAGAAAAGTGTAAAATCCAGTGTGAAGCTCTACAGCTTTAGAATGAATGGTTAATATTGGTGGGTCATTATATTTTATTTGCAAGTTTTGTAAATAATAAAGTTTTAAAGAATTTAAAATGGGAAGCAAACTAGTTTCCTGTACATACATTGGCATTAAGCATCCTGTTTTCTAAAGATGCTGAACAGAGTGGTAACTATTTTTTGCATTTACATTTTACTATTTTTATTGCTGTGTTTTCAGTCGTCAGGGTATGTTTTAATGCAAGAGGTCAGACCTCTTAAAAAGTTCATTACTACAGGCCTAGTTGCCCTTTTCTTCAGGATGCCAGAGCTGATGGATACCCAGAGCTCAGCTAGGAGGGACTGCTCTTAATACTGAGTATTTCAGATAGAGTCAGGGTCAGAAGAGACACTATAGTCTATTTCGTTTCTAAGCTATAAGTATTTTTCTTTCAAAACTGCTAACCTTATGGAAAAATTAAAAGACTAGTATTTACAACACTTCTTCCACCTCTCTCTATGTGGTGAATATACCGTATGCTTATGAAGTCAGCTATAGGGCCAGAGAGGTGGCTACGTAGGTAAAGGGCTTGCCATGCAAGACTGACAACCTGAGTTTGATCCCCAGATTCTATGTAAAGTAGAAAGAACTAATTCCACAAAATTGTCCTTTGATGCCCACATCTGCTCTATGGCATGGTGTGTTCTGGTGCCTACTCTGACACAATAATAATAAAATTTAAACCAAAATTGCTAAAATAAAACAAAATGGAAAAGAGAAATTTTGCCTCAAAACAAGTTAAAAGAAGAAAACTAACTCTTGAAATATTATCCTTTGACCCCACATGTGGGTGTCTACACTCATACACACAAACATGTGTGCACAAAGAATAAATAGTTAAAAACAAGGGAGGTGGTGAGCAGCTCAGCAAGCTATGGCCTGAATTCAGTCCCTCAGCTCCACCTACAAGTGGCAGGAGAGAACTGACCTTGACACATGGCCCATGTGTGCCATCTTTATTCACTATTATCTTACACACAATAATAAATAAAGATTCTGACAACATAAATATATGTATACATTTATCTTTCTTGCTGAAGTCTTTTAGGACAATTGTAGACTCATATAGAATAATAGGAGAAATCCTGTAAATTCTTTTTACCTGGCCTTCCCTCTGATACCCTGAAAACCATAATACAATATCACAAGCACTATGTTGCTATTGATCAATCAAGTTAGAGAATATTCCTGTCACCAAAGGATCCCTCATGTTTTCTTCTGTGTTACATAAATGGAACCATACAATACGTAGACATTACTTAAGTCAGCTTTACTAAACTAACATAGGTTAGGAAGAGGCTCAAACAATAGGTGCTTATTTCTTACAGTCCCAGAGGCTAGGATGTCCAAGGCCAAGGTGTTGATAGACACACTTCTTCCTGGCCTGGAGAAGGTTGCCTTTTGGCTGTGTCTTTACATAGCAGAGAAAATGTTAGTTTCTCTTCTATTAAGGCTACTAGTCCATTATAGGCACTCCACCCGTATACTCCTTCAAGACTTTGCAACTTCCTAATGGTCTACTGTCTAATATCTGCACAGTGGAGGAAATATTTGGGAAGGGAAGGGCACAAACACTGAGTTAAATCTAACCTTATGTGTTTGCCCTTTTCTTTTCCTTTTTCTTCTTTTTCTTTTCCTTCCTTTCTTCCTTTTTTTCTTTTTCATTGGTATTTTGCCTGCATGTATGTCTGTGTGAGGGTGTCAGGTCTTGGATTTACAGACAGTTGTAAGCTGCCATGTGGGTGCTGGGAACTGAACCCAGGTTTTTAGGAAGAACTGTCTTAAGTGCTCTTAACTGCTGAGCCATCTCTCCAGCACTGATTGACCTTTTCTTGATAATAATAATTCTCTGGAGATTCATCCAAGTTGTTGCATAGTTGATGTTTTTTTGAAATGTCTTTAACTCTCTCCTCCTGCCTCAGCTTCATGCTGGGGCTACAGGCATACATCATGCCTGGTTTTGTGCAGGCTTTTGTGTGGCTATGTCTTCATTAATTTGGTATATATACTCCGAAGTACAATTATTGGTTCATGTGGTAACTGTATGTTTAGCTTTAATTGAAAACCATTCTCCAGAGTGGTGTACATTCTTGTTTTTTCTCTGTAGCGTCACTAGTATTTGGGATTGTCACTTTGTTTTATTTTAATTGTTAAAGTAGTATTTCATCATGGTTTTTACTTTGGAGTCCCTTGATGGTTAGTGATGTTTAGCATTGTTTCGTGTGTGTGTGTGTGTGTGTGTGTGTGTGTGTGTGTGTGTGTGTGTGTGTTTCCTCATCTGTGTGTCCTCTTCAGTGAAATATGTTCTTATCTCTTGCCTGTTTTCTGATTGGATTGTTTATTTTTTACTTTAGGGAGGCTACTTTTTTTTAAAAGGCTTTTTAAAAAATATGTTCTAGATAGTAGCCTTGTCGCATTTGTATCTTATGATATCCTTTTCCAGTAAATAGTTTGTCTTTTTAGACTCCTAGGTGCTTTTGCAGAATGCTTTTAATTTTTATAAAGTTCATTTGATCATTTTTACAGCTCATGTGCTCACATTTTATAACACTTCCTTAATCTCTCTGGATATGCGTGAACATTACAGTATGCATAGAGATATTTATGAAGTCAGCTTCAGGGCCAGAGAGATGGGTAAGCTGGTTATGAAGATTTCTGACTTTTTTTCTAAGCTTTGTAGCTCTATGATTTATATGTAAGTTTAGGATTTTTTGGTTTTGTTTTATTTGTGTTATAAGACTTAAGCTGAAGTTTCTTTCCTGAATTGTTTATACATGATCAAATGCTCCAGCACCATTTCTTTATCAGACTCTTTTCTTCCACTGAATTGCTTTTGCACCTTTATACAAACTCAGTTGGACATATTTGTGTGAAACTCTTTCTGGGTTCTGAATTATGTTCTTTTGATCTACTATCCTTCTACCACAATCATATGGTCCTTATTACCTTAGTTAGCTACATACCACCTTAAATTCAATTTTCTTTTTTAAGAATTGTTTATTTATTATATATACAGTGTTCTGCCTGCACACCAGAAGAGGGCACCAGATCTCATTATAGATGGTTGTAAGTCACCGAGTGGTCGCTAGGAATTGAACCCAAGATCTCTAGAAGAGCAGCCAGTGCTCTTAACTTCTGAGCCATCTCTCCAGCCCAAAATCCAATTTTCTTTACAGTTGTAGAATGATCCAGATTTTCTATTTCAGTGGATGAAATTCTGATAGCTTTGGGGTTTTGTGAAAGTGCTTCATTTGTGTAAAGTTGGTGTCATATATCTTAATATTCTTTTGACGTCTACAATGGTTATAATGATATTATTTCTTTTCTCATGTTGGTAATTTATGTTGTCACTGTTGGTCTTAGCAGTTTCTGTTTCCCTGATTGAACCACCTGTTCATTCCATCAGGGTTTTTGTTTTTTCTTTTTCCTCTTCTGTTTTTATATTTTCAGATTTTTTTTTATTTCTGCTCTTGATAGGAGTTGAATTGTGGGCTTTTCTAGTTTTTATTTCCATTCTGGTTTTGTCTCACATGTTTTAAAGTTATGTGGGTTTTTTTTTATATAAATTTATGATTGCTTTGTTATCTTTGCATTTTGACTATAGGTAGCATAAAGTAGATGTTTGTCACAGTTTTCTGTTGCCAACCCTTAGTATTTGGTGATATGTAGAGACCTTACCTCCCTGAATGTTGTCTTCTCCCCTATTGATGGTATCTTATTGCACATATATTCCAGAACACATCAGACACCATGACAACTCATCCTACTTTAACTGTGAACAAAGACTTAAAAGGAAAAGACCAGCTTTCATAATAGTTGTATTGTTGCTTACCATGTTGAGAAAGAAATGTTGTTTTTTTCTTTCTCGTATTTGAAGGTTTTTATTTTTTATTGTTTTTTGTTGTTGTTCAGAGAAAATTCTTTAGCTGTGTAATACTTTGATCAGATCTCTACATTGCAGGATATCCTCAGTTACATTTTTTAATATAAGAAAACCTCTTCTTTACAATAAAATTCCAATTAATAAATGTAGAAAGGATGATGGAGCTAGAAAGTCACTATTAAATTACTGTTAAGCAAACCCCACTGTAATAACTGATGCAGGCAGAGTCATCAGTCGGGGGCAGACACTCCCATCAAGGAGTCCAAGTTGACAGTAATGATAAAACATACTGTCTGGCACCTCTCTGTTGTTCTTGGCAGCATTACATATGCTTAACTTGATCTTGGAACACTGGACACTCCAAATTGAGGGACATAGCTCCAGCATAACTGATGCATATTTATCAGGTCTGTCAAGGTCATGACTTAGAAGCTATTACAAATTGGAGGAGACTGGACAGCTAAATGCAGTACAGAATCTTGAAGGGGGGAAGGGGGGCTTTCTAATGGGACACAGGATGACACTGAAACTCATCATTTAACAGTGCTTACTGTGATCACGTCCTGGTGGGGTGACTGATGAGGTAGCAGTGACACTGGAAACAGTACAGTCCTATTTCAGAACCTCTCCAAATTAAAAATTACTCCAAAAGAAAAAATTATTTCTTTAAGCTTTTGTTCCACAGTGAAAATCACTCATGTAAAATAAATGCTTTTGTTTCACATAAATAGAGCAAAGAGGTTTTCTTTTTGTTGTTGTTGTTTTGTTTTGTTTTCTTGGCATGACCTTACTGTGTAGCCCTGGCTAGCCTAGAACTTTCTACACCATGCTAACCTTGAACTCACAGAGATTCTCCTGCTTCTGCCTCTCAAGTGCTGGGCTTAAAGGCATCACTCCTGGAATGTATTCTGTTTAATTATGGGATAATCTTCACTCACGTAAAAACTAATGTTTGGCAGGAACATCCTTACATTCTCTCATTCAGAAGCCTGGCTGCAGTTTTAGGCTGCTGATTTCAAACACTTCACGAGCACACACAATTCCCACATTTTTCAGATAATAGATTTTAGCACTTCCTGTGGACTTGGACTTGTTCTGGACCCTGGAGAGAAATGAATGAACGAGATAATTAAATCCTTGCCTGTCAGGATTTAATTATGATGAGTAGAAAAGCATGTTTTTAACATGTTGGGGGAGAATAAAGGAAAAGGGTTTCTGAGCAATACCTCCTTACTGTGTCATCAAAATAGCATTACTGTCAGTTTTTTTAAGAAATAACGGCTTGAAATTATATGATGAAAATATGCTATAACAGTCCTATCCTCCAGTGTAAGCCTGATACAGGCAATGGCTTCATTTGTCTCTGTCACAGCTGAGAAACAAGGCCCAACTCCTGCAGCTCCCCACTATCCCCTACACACCCCACCCCTCCCTGTTGCTTCCTGAGACCTGTTGCTTCCTTTAGTCCTCAGATCAAATTGTAGAAGGTTCTTCCTGAGTGGCTTGGTGAGTTTTCCGAGAGGGTGGCACCCAGGGCCGAGAGCCCAGCAGTGTTGTATCTGTCTTAATTCCCTGTCACCCTGGAGAATCTCCCTAGTCTGTCCTGCACAGGAGTCACCCAGTTCTACTTCCATTAGCATAGGGTGCAAAATGCTTTTCTTCTGAAAAATGAAAGACATAAAAGGCAAAATCCATTTCCCTTTCAAGCCATGAAACTCTCGTTACTGAGTGTCTTTGATAGCTTCCATTCCCTTGTTCTTATGGGCAGTACCTTTGTTTCATTTCATGGTTCACCCTGATATTACACATCTGGTAGTTTTCCCATAACTAACCATCTTTAATTTTTATGTTTGAACAGTGTTATTTGCTTGTGCACTACACCAGCTGGCGGAATGTCAAATCATTTTTGACTCTTGGCTTAATCTGTCTGTGCAACATGTATCTCTACGAAGTGCGCAACCTTTGGCAGCTTTTCTTTCATGTGACTGTGGGAGCATTTGTTACACTGCAGATCTGGCTGAGGCAAGCCCAGGGCAAGGCTCCTGACCATGATGTCTGACATCTCCTTCACATGTACTGCCTTTGCCTTCAGGAGACAAGAAGAGGACATACACTAACTGCCACTGTGATGAAGAAGCCAGTCACCACAGACAAGAAGCTCTGCTTTCTTTCTCTCCATCTTCCCTTTTGGTTTTTACAACTTAGCCTGGCATGCCTGCAAGCATGCAAGACCTGCTAGGAAGACTCAGAAGACCCCTGCAGGGAGATGTCAGACTTATCACACAGTACAAGTTTAGCATCACTGAAGACCTGGCAGTTAATCTAGACCTTGGTGTGGAACATGCTCTGAGGACCGAGCAGGAAGTCTACAACCTGAGTTTGCCTTTGTGAGGCAGTGTACAGACAATGAAGAAGATGCTGCAGGGACTGGAAAGCCTGAAACGATGACTGTATAAATAACTTAATTTGCAGTTATAGTACCAAGAGCTTATGAAGTTCAGAATGGCGTGAAAGTGGTTCTTTCACATTTCTGTTTCTGCCAGCTTCTGACTCTGGAAATCACCTGGTGTGGGAGAAGGCTGTGATGCACATCTCTAATATCACAAATCCTGGTGACACAGTGACATGTGTTTGCTTTCTAGACCATGTTTGTCATTTATTTTGAAATCACTAAAAATACATGATTCATTTGACTATTGTGGTCTCCCAAACTCTTTATTATTTGGGTATGAGGTATACTATTATTAGCTTAGCTTTTAACCTTAAAAATTTAAAAGTATTTAACAAACAAAGGAACCCCTATTCCAAGTGGAAAATTAGTATCAATTTGCCAACACACAAAGAGTGTTAACTTCCTACAAGATACTGATAACCGGTTATAGCTCTAAACCTAAGTGGCACATTCATTGTGATGGTGAGAGGTGTTAGCTCACCAAAATGATAGCCCCTCTGTGGAGGCTAATAGGAGAATGCAACAGAAATGACATTTTCACTGTGACACAGCACTGTTTAGTTGGGTTTGCACCCAAAAGCATCTTGCTTGTTGGTAGAGGTATGGGGTTGAGGGCCAGAAAATGGACTTCCCCTTACAACTCTGTTACTTCATGGTTTGGGGAGGTCGCTGGCATCCAGAATAAGTAACACTCTTATACCCTTATAAAGACAAATTCATAATATTGAAGCACAGCTTGATTCTATTTGCAAAAATCTACAAGTCACTTGATTTGGAAGCCATCATGAGTGATTTGCCTTTGTTTTTAAAGAAAAGATTCCAAACAAGGAATGCATAGGATTCTGGCATGTATACTGTCCCTCAAAACAGTGGACTTGATATGGAATTCCTGTTGGGGCCACAGTTAGGAAGAAAAGTCCAGGTCAGGTCGCTGATTGCTTTGTCAGCCTAACCCGCTGTGTGGACTGGAAGATCTTCATGCCTGGTACCCTCACTGCCCCTCCATCTTAGGAGACTAAGGTAGAAGGAAGGCAGTCACTGGATTTATGCTGTCCATGGTTTATTTAAAACAAGAAACTCCAAGTCCATCTAGGTCGATGCTGTTACAAAACTGCAGAGTTATCCTGCACCTTCTGAAAAATGCCCCAAGGCATCACATGGGCCTAAGCCACCAGAGCCACATGGACTGTATTTGAAATTTTATACTTAGAACTAAAGTGGTTCAACTTAGGAATGGTTTCTAAGCTAGTGGGAGAGCAGAAGATATTTCTTGTAAATAGTTAATTAACCAAGAAGCTTGTGCTCTCTGGTTAATTGTGATTTTACTACACCTTTGTATTTGATAGCTCTCTTAACCATTCAGTTCAGTAGCTACGTCATCATCACTGAGCTGAGTTACAGCACTTATATTTGAATTCATTCAGCAGGGACACTTGAAAATCACTAGTTATTTCTAAATGCTTAACTTGTTTTTTTCTGACCTTGTTTTCATCAGCTGTTTTGGGTAAGAGAATGTTTACATCTTAATGTACAGAATGAAGTTGCTATAAGTAATCTTTTCTGTATACCCTTGCTGTCTTTCATTATTTGGGATGTGCATCCCTGAGAAGGTATTTAGCTGCCCTGGCTGTCATGGTGTTATCCAAGAATCTCTGGATGTCATGAATCTAGAAGGGACCTCCTTAGTTTCTGAGCTGTGATAATGACACCTTATGTTTGAAGCACACCTTTACTCCATCACGGTTCTTGGGAGGTATGTGTATGACCATGTTCATGTTACATGACAAGAGATAGAGTAATTGGGTCCCCCAATTACATGTCACATAGCTAAGCATATGTGCTCTAATTTTGCACCAGGCTCTCTCTACTTGGTGTGGGACTAATGAAAGGACTATATCTGTTTGTGACAACAGTCTTGCCTGGTGTGTTTTAATAGATGTATTTTATCTTAATTTAGCCAGTTCTGAAATACTGCCTGTTGATTGTGCCAAGAGCAGACACACTCTGTCATAATCTAAAAGTATTTCCTGCTTTATTGGTTTGAGTTTGAAATGTATTCCTACTGAGTCTTTTCCCTGAAAGAACAACATGCCAAGAAAAGCTATAAAATATGGTGTTAACAAAATCTGAACAGAAAGCAGAGACCAGATCAGGGAAATGCAAAGAAGGGCTGAGCTGTCTTTGCTGTGCAGAGGGTGTGACAGGGTCTGGAAGCAAGGGTTAAGAGAGAGCGAGTTAGACATTGCTTTGTCACAGATGAGATAAAGCATGCCTTTGTCCTGATGAATTTGGTAAAAATGTTCTCACTTGGGGTCCTGGGAAATGCTAAAGTGATCACAATGGGTCCAAGAACATCTTTGGATGATTTAATTAGACAATGTGTTGGCTTATTGTGCAGGCTCTCTATTTGTCACAGGCTTCCATTTCTGTGTGTGTAAGAATTTTGTTCCCATAAAAGTTCTTGCCCTGAACTAAGTCATTAAAGCATGAAAATCCATTTGAGACAAATGGATCCTGGAGAACCTTTACCCAGTTTTGTAATTTATAAGCAAATGTACTATTCTTGGTTTAACATAATTATTTTGCAATGTAGATTTTTGTTTTTGTTTCCACTGTGGACTGAAGTCTGGAAGAGTACATTTCAGTTAGACCATGTCAGGAATGTCACTCAGCTGTGGCTTTGCCAAGTCTCCATGGAGGCCAGAGGCTTGACCTCAGGATGAGCCCTCTGTGCTTCCAAAGTTAGCTGCCCTCCAAATAGATACTTATTCAGCCTTCCCGCACCCCAAAGGTTCAGGTAACCTAAGGACATACTGAGCTGCTGGATTCCAGTGGGCCATGGTGGAGTATGTGTTTAATCATTGCTAGCAATTTAGCAAGCTAGTGCTGCCATGGAGTGTGTGGTTAAAGAACAAATAAATGATTTCAAAAGTGTCCACCACTTAGACCAAAGTGAACACTTAGCCTTACCACAAATTACAGGACATTCTTGAGGGCTGCGTTCTGAGCCTATGGTCAGAGTTTCTGTACTCTAATCCTTTAGGAAGTGGGATCTTTCTACCTAGAGATGCTGTGGTACATAGAACCTGGGTTTTTTGTTTGTTTTGTTTAAGTTAAAGATCAGAAAGAAAATCCCCTACAAGCCTAAGGATTCTGGATGCGTTGGTGAGGGCAGGTAGACAGTAGTGCAGCAAGTGTCTATATCTGCCACTAGGTAAGAGGCATTTGTTCATGCTCACTGGTGCTCTAGGGCTGCTGGCAGATAGCAGCCTCCTGCTTAGGCACTAGCTATTCCAAAGAAAAGCAGTCCCTGACACTGGCTCTTAGGGCCTCTTTCTTGAATGGCTGGGCTTTCAAATAGGTTATCAGGCAGATGAAATTTAGTGAATGTTGAAATCCTGTGTGCTTAGAAGCCATATGGCTTGCATCCTGTTTGTGAATAGTGACTAGCATTGACATATGCTTACCCAAGTGTCCTATGCCTTGGCAGTGCTGGTGTGTGAACATTTACCTCTGCACACCTGAGGACTATAGGGAACTCAAGAGAAAGGAATTCATGAAATCAGTACCTGAGCTTCACAAATTCTTCCCGGAGTTTCCTTGGCAACGAACAGTATTTTCAGCCCAGCCTCACCCCTGGTTCACATTTGCCCTTTTCTGTTGCATCCCACAGCACAGCAATGCAGGTATCACCCACGTTCATGGAACTCAGGCACCATCTGAGATCAGGAGGCAGGATTTGTGCCTTCCACGCCTTTGAGGGCATAGGTCCATCTCTAGCTCTGTTTTAGGCATTTGACTGTTTTGTGCCAGAGCTTTCTGTCAAGACTGGGTTATAAACAACTTTGCCCAAAGGTGAAAAAACAATTACCTTTGTGCTTTGTGCTCCAATATAGCTTACTGGTGCCTTTTCTGCTCTGTATGATGTACCCTAAGGCATTCTGGGAACAGGAGACCCCCACCTTATTTTCATTTTTTAAAAGTAAAACTTGGGTCAAGAACATCTTTGGATGGTATCTTGCCAATCACTGGTGGTATGGAGTTGCTGCTGGGATTCAGATTTTATTTAGGAGTTGGGGCATAGTTATCTGTGCTACAATGTGTCTCTGAAAGGAAATTCTTGGCATGTTTAATGCCATTATAGCAGTAGTGAGAACAGATGAAACAGATATAGAGGGAAAACAGAATTGTGTGTGCTGCAACATGACTAGCTGTGGATGTGGCCACATTGCCTTCACAGCAATCCTGAAGGCATTCTTTTCTACAGATGAGCTGCCTGAGCCCTAAAGATGTCAGATGGCTTGATCACAGCCAGTGTAATTCTCATAGTAGCCCCAGGATTTTAACCTAGACTTCTTACTAGGAACTCATTCTCCTAGCTACCATATAATTTTAAACCATATTACATGGATGCCTATGTAACTACATATGTATGCAGGTAATGTGTTTTTTAAATAAGTGACAAAGTCAATGCCAACTTCTGGGTGCAGACGTCCTATGAGGAATAAAATAGTTGGCTAAAACTCCTATACTTCTAACCATGACGCGGCTGTAGTCCAGTGTTTCTGTCCAGCCAGAGACTCAAATATCAAGCAGCTGATTTCCAAATAATTGACTGAATCACTTAATATTATAGTAACTGCTGGGCCAGTAGTTCAAGCTTATTACTACCTAGCTCTTATAAATTAACCCATAATTCTTATGTTTAGCCACGTGGCTTGGTACCTTCCTGCCTACACAGGACAGATGGCTCAAAGGCATGGGACTAAGACACCCAGATTTGTAGGTCAGGTGATACTGACATTTTAGTAGTTATACTCAAATGTCACTGATGAGTCACATGTTACAAACCTTTTCTTGGATGATGCCAGAATACTCTGGCTCTTTGACTTGGAGTAATTTCATGAGATTCTGCTGCATCCCTAGATCTGAAAACAGAAAACATGGAATAGTTTTCTGGAATAGACTGTTTGGATCTATACTTCCTGGTTCTTTTCTACTTGTGTTATGACCTTTCATATTTCTGAAACCGTTATGCCTCAGTTTCCTCCTATGTACAGTGGGTAGGGTTGTTGTGGTGGTCAAATGAGTAGGTAAAGCCCTGTGACCAGTGGGCAGCCATGGCTACCATGCTCATGAATGTGATAAACCCTTGTGCAAAGCTCTCTAGAAGCCATTCCTTAGGGGAAGGTCCTGTTGAAATGTCTAGCATGCAGTGGTGCCCTGTCCCAGAAGACACACATGGATTTCTGGGCAGAGTACACATTCAGAGAGGGAAGGCAATTGAAGGACCCACACTTGCCCAATGCTTGCTGTATGCCAGGTGCTCTGCAGGAAATGTTCATGACAAACCTTAACATCTTGAAGAAGTGATGCAGTGATGTCACCCTGAAAGAGGTAAGCTATGCCTTTCAGTCCCCTCCCTCCTGGTCCCAAGGCACAAGGGTGCTGGGGGGACTCTGACCTGTCTAGTGTGGCACTAGAATCTGGGCCCAATAAGGCCCAGATTATACCCGTCTATCTACCTGACAGTCCTGAATGTCACCATCTCTACTATCACTGCACCTAGTGCCCCTTTGAGTCTGCATTGATAGGAAGGTGAGAGGGAGGAGGCAGGCAGTCAGTAGCCTGCAATCTACAATTCTGCCGGCTGAAAGGCATTCTTGAAAAGCACAAATATAGCATAGCTATAAAAGGATTAAGATGCCCTGCTCTGAAAACAGTGAGAGCCAGTCGGGAGTGCTACTGTGGCTAAGCAGGAAGCAGATTGTGCATAACTGGAAAAGTAGAGGAAGTCGAGCTAAGCAGGGATGCCGAGAGGCCGAATTGGAAGGTAGCCAGCATGAAAACAGTATGCAATAGAGCTCCCAATGGACCCCAATGAGTTCTTCTGGCAATAGGAAAGGGACTCGAGGGACTAGTGTGCTGTCACCATGCACTGGCACTGCAGGGCTGAGGCTGCCCCCTTGGCCTACAGGCTTCCCCTCTAACCTCCGCTCTCCTTTCTTCTCCAGATGCACTCCCTGCTCTGTGACCGCCCACCCAGCTGTGCTTCAGAGCCTCAAGGTAGAGCTCCTGCTGCTGTTGCTGTCCTGCATGGCTACTGCTGAGGGCAAAGCAAGGGTCTTTTCTGACTCCGTGCTATAACCCCTGTGGCATTATGCCTTTGCCTCACTGGCCTCTTCCTATTAGCTTTAAAGTTACAATCTTAATTTAACTGTTGGTGCTATACATGTGGTCCGGCACCTAGCAATCAGGTAAGGAACCACACAGATACTTAGAAAATGCCAGAGGGGACCTTGGGGACCTGCCAGGCTGCTGTCCTCACTAGGCAGTGTTCTTGTGGGGGATAGAAATCTTGTAGAGGAAAAGAAGCAAGAGAGCAAAAGGGCTCTCTTGTATGTATGGACGTGTATGTGTGTCCCACCTCCAAAACGGGAGCAGAACCCTGGGGTTTTTAGAAAATCTAGAAGGATTGCACATCACCGACTTAAAAAAAATTGTGTGTGTGTACGTATGTATGTATGTATGTGTGCATGTTCATGCTAGTCAGTGTGTTGCTGCTGCTGTTACCATTCTCTAGCTCTGGAGCAGCTGGGCTGCTTGATGATGCTTCCCAGCATCCCTCTGGCCAGTGTCTGAGTGCTGCCCAGGTGAGTGGGTTCAGCACTGGTGTCTGGTGCTCAGCATCTATTGATTACTATTGTATGGCTGTGGAAGCATTATGCCCAGTACCCATAATTCACCATGTGAAAACTCAGCTCAGCCTCAGAACTTTATGCCTCTAAGATGACATTTGCTTTTGAAAATTCATTCATGTGCTTCTAACTTTTAAAGTTTTGAAGTAGCATGGCTCCGTGACAGACTTCGCTTCTTCTCCAATTCAGGGAGTCCTTGTGGCTTCCCACCATTTCCTTGATGACTTCATACTACACTCTGTTGCTCACCATGTTAGCTTCAAACAGGGATGGGGTGTTTGAACCTGACCTGTATATCAGTGGAATGTTTTCCAATAAGTTGTGTGAATTAGATCTCTAGTGTGGGTATCTTTGGAAGAAATGTAGAGCTCAATCTATTCTCTGGGATTTGCTCAGTGGGTGTGACAGATATGGGAAGGACTTTTGAGTGGCCCCTTCTGGGTGATCATGTGGCTGTGTACATGTGGCTGTGTGTGTGTTTCAGGGGCTGCCTGAAGGCCCAGCCACAGCAGGTGGGATTTTTTTAGGAGCTGGGTTTCCACTTTGACCAATAATAGCTGTGAAGTTTGAAAAATTTCCCCCCTTTCTTTGAGATAGGGTCTATGTAATTTTGGCTTGTCCCAAGTTCAGAGATTTGCCTGTTCTGGGATTAAAGACATGTTGACAACACCCTGCCAACTTTGAATTTCTTCATTTTTTTTTTTTCTAAATGGTGTGCCCATCTTAATTTTTGAGTTAACACACATCTTTGCCATGTGTATCAGAAGCCCTAATGAAGTCTAGGCCTGCCATGCCCAGAACCGTATGGCCACCTCGTGAGGCCAAGGCAGTCTTCCTCGCAGGCTCCTTTGTGTTATCTGTTTCTAGTGTAATTTGCCATCTCCCTCTAGAATTATTTGCTGGACTCAGTTAATCCTGAATTTGATGGATATAGCCAATAGGATCTGCCAGAAAGGGTCCCACTCTAGACTCAGCAGCTATGTGGCCTTGGGCAAACAGGACAAGCTTTCTTTCTCAGTGAAATGTGATGGCCAGGGGGATTTAGCAAGATGGTATTTGTGGTGACCATCCCGGTGAGGCACACAGTTGTCTGGTCAGATTAGGTCGCCATCCCTGCCCATCTCCTCAGGCCCTTCCAGTGGTGTGCCTACTCCTCTGGTTTTTCCTTGGCACATCCCTCCTGCACCTTGACCCAAGATGAAATCAGACCAAGACACATCACCAGTGAAAGTGTTTTTAATAGTTAAATTATTTAAATAGGCTTTTCAATTTCCATGGGAAATCATCATTGTATCATTTTTGCAAGAGCAGGAATAAAAAGAGTGCACACATCCCTTAGAGGGAACGAAGAGCTAGCAATGCCTCTGTCCAGTCACTGCTGGGATGGGGAGGAGCCTCCACACGGCATGATCCACAGGGAGAACACAGTGTAAACTCAGCACGCACACTGAACTCTGGTCGGAAGCTAAACAAGGCCGCCGCCGACACTGGCAGGACATGTGGAGGGAGGGCTGGGAACCTGGGAGCAACTGCAGAGGAACAGCCCCCTGTGCAGGAGGTGGGGGCAGTGCGGGCCTGGGGCGGAGGGGCAGGGCGGCAGTTCTGGCTCCACACTCGGCTTTGGGGGCTGTGTTCAAATCAGGGGGAGGGTGGCGAAGGTGGTCATCAAAGTAACATTGAGCTGGCACATAGCTGCCACCTCAGCTTTACTTTCCTGTTAGAAGGAGAATAATCGTGCCCTGAGAAGCAATGAAAAGATCTGGGCACACACTGGGAGGATGCTCTTCAAGTTTTTCTGTGATAGATTATCATTTTCCAAATGTGTTCTTAGAAATTATAAAAATAGTATTTTCCCCTCAGTATATTTAACTATCCCCTCCCACCAAAACTAGACAACATTTTTGCTAATTTTGTCCCTATGGGTAACTATTCCTGTGTTTGCAGGTAGGAGGCAAGGCCCTTCCCCAAACTGGAGGCCTATGCATTACATCCCCAGGTCAAGATAGCCCTGGCAGCTGGGCCAGCTGAGCTGACCACATGGCCTGAGTGGCCTGTAGCTCTAGTCCCTACTGAGCTGCCCCCAAAGGGAAGGCACCTCAGGAAAGCTCTCTGGGAGTGGAAGGACAGACAGCACTGGCAAGTACACAATGCTTTGACAGCCTGGGGTGGGGCCATGCCTTCTGACTTCCTGTTCTCTGTGCATTTGTTTACTTGGGGAGTGGGATGTGTGTGTAGATGGTGCTTAGGAACAGAGGCTCCTTGTGTCTCCTACTTAACTGAATATGTAGTACACCAAAAGAACACACACCCCTGCGCTGGCTGTGCCTAGGAAAACCAAAAACTGCCAAGTCTGAAATGAGGGGAACACACCCTGCAGGGATGGTCTCCACAGCATGAATACACACACACACACACACAGGCGTACAGTACAGAGGAGCAGAAATGCCCTGCTGTGCACAGCTCTTTCCTAATACAGACAATTTACAAAATATAGAATTTGGTATATTTGTTAGATCTCCACGGTTTCAATAATACAAAATAAAAAATACAAAAAGACAAGTGTAGTCCCCGCCTCCCAAGCCCAGGGGCACCCTTGTTTGCTTGTGTCTCTTACACGCGTACAACTAGCACATTCTAAAGAAGGGCACAGAAAACTTGTTTTGTTTTATTTAATAAATATTTTCTTTTGCTCAGAGCCACCGCTCCTTGCTTGGTGTCCTCCTGCCTCCCCTTGTGAACAGTCCTGTTTCCCTCACAGGGCACTGTCTGTGTGCGTGGAGGTGTGGCACAGACCATGCCTCTCCAATTCCTGCATTCCTGCCCCCTGAAACACCACCAGGGGGCACGGCCTCTCCATCATGGAAAAGCAGACCCTAGAGATCTCTGGACACTCCCAGGTTCGCTTCAAGCCTGCCTACCTCCCCATCATGGCCAAGGCCTCTCCTCAGGCCAGCCACCATGTGCCATGCCACCAAAAAAGGCTCCAGTGGTACCTCCATCATGCAGCAGCAGCACCTGTCAAAAAACTCAAGGCTCAACTCTAGTGGAATCTTCTGCCAAGGGAAACATCTTTGGTCAGCTTGGTGCTCGCAGGACGCTGGCACCCTGGGCCTAGGCCGAAGGCCATGCCCACCAGCAAAGGCAGAATTTGCTTCTGAGTCAAAGTGGAAATTTTACCAGCGTAGCCTTGAGACTGGAGCACAGGCCCCATCTGCACACAGTGCACAGTGAAACTGTTCCATTCCTCTGGAGGCCAGGATGCTGGCACCTCTAGTTGCCATCTGCTAACTGAGGGGAGGCCCTCCATTGAGGAAGTAGGTCATCATCTCACCCTTGCCCTTGACTTTGACCACACCCCGGCACTCCAGCTGGTATGTGTTGGCGGCCAGCACCTGGTACATGTCTGTAGTGACCTGAGGAGGCATAGGAAGGGAGAAGGCATACTATCAGTGACCTAATCCCTGTGCTGCTGTGGACACAGCTTCCTCTGTGTGTCTATGCTATCTTGACATGGGAAGGGCTTATCCATGGGACTACTTAGTGGTAGTTGCGGTCAGCATTTCCCTGTGCTGAGCACGGTGACAAACATTTCATGCGGGCTACTTGAAGTACTTCTTGGAGCATGGCTGGGGTCCATAAACTGTGTGCCTTCCAGAGGAACATCATCCCAGGGAACTCAGCAAACAGCTGAGGGTAGGACCTGGATCATGCCTAGAGTATAGCTCCATAACAGAACAGAGAAAGAGCCGGCTCTTGGCTCATTTCATCTCTCCATAGGGAATTATTGTTCCCATGTCTAAGTCTGAGGAGATGTATATTGAATCCTGCTCATGCTTACAAACCTCAGGCTTGCCTCTGTCTTGGTTCTGCAGACAAATTCGCCAGGGCTGCATCAGTTATAGTACCCATGGGTGAGAGGAGTAAAGGATGCCCGGGTGCCATACTGAGGACTGCAGAACCCCACTCACTCTGCTGCCGGGGACTGCCGAGTGGACCCACGTGACAAGACTAAGGTGGGCTACCGACAGTCTCACACTGGGCCCCAGTGGGGAGCTACACACTCTCTACTCACACAGCCTTTCTCTTCTTCCCGGCACAAGAGCAGAGGTCGAGAAAGGCCTGGAACCTTGGACAGACCCTAACAATTCAGTTGGGCAGGGCAGACAAAGGAGGGACATTCAAGCAGTGTAATACAGCAAAACTACCTTTGAAATGACCCAGTTAGCACTTGTAAGAACAGGCCAGGGAAGTGGACTTCCCACCACACACCAGGACCTGCAGGTGTGTGGCAGTGCATCTTCAATGGGACAAGAACCAGAGGTCAGGGAAGGTAGGGACTAACGAGCTGCAGGCCCAGGGGTCCCAAACACCAGCTTGCAAAGGATGGAGAAAGAGAAAGTAATTTCTATTCCCCTTGGATGCTGGAACTGTAGACACACCAGCATCCTCATCAGGCCTGGAAAACTGCAAGCCCTGCTGGGTGACCTGCACCCTACAGCTGTCTGTTCTCCTGTATACCTGGGCTAGAGAGCAACAGGCACTCTTAGGCCTGCCCCACTGTGCTTTATAGAGGGCTCTGCACAGGCCTGGGGCTCTGTCCATGGTACTGAAGGTCTGACCCATCCCTTGTTTGTCAAACCTGGGATATCAGCCCTGACTGCCACATCAGCCTTGGATCTGAAGAGAAATTGAACTGTGTGTGGCTTGCAGTGAAAACCTCCTGCAACAGAGGCCCTTCATGTGAGTGCTGTGAGTGGTAGCTGGGGTTGTACTCACCTGGATGCGGTCAGGCACCCCAGTGCTGTCCATACGGCTAGCCACATTGACTGTATTGCCCCAGATGTCATATTGAGGCTTGCGAGCCCCAATGACCCCAGCCACTACAGGTCCAATGTTGAGCCCTGGGTGGACAGAAATCAGGCATGCTCATCAGCTTAAGACCACATTTACCTTGCGTGCTGTTGCTGGCATCCATCTCTTGGTACATCACAGATGTTCCTGACCTCTGTTGGCCTGAGGCCAGGCTTAACCTCCCAGGCTCATACTTCTCTGCACAACCTATTCCTGTTAGCTCAAGAAATCAGGGCTCTGTGCATGCATGCACTAATACTGTGTTCTGACTTCAAAACTTGCAGGTCCACTGACATGTACACTCTTTACGGTCTCCAGTGGTGCCCAGCATAGCTCTATATTCATGTGTCCACATGTATGCACATGTATGTGAGGGTGCCTGCAGTATCTCAATGTCCTGGAGCTGGAGTCAGGTGCCAGGAAGAACTTTGGAAGGGTGCTCTAACCACTAAGCAATCTCACCAGCTGCCCAATGCTTTTTTTAATCTTCCCTCTTGATAAATTTTTAGCACTAACTCAGAGAACACAGCAAACTCACCCCTTCTTCCTTCCTAAGCCACTGTTGCTCGAGACCTTGCTCCTAGCCCGTTTCCAGGTCTCAGTCTTGTCTCTTTTCAAGTCCTATCAAGCCATGCGTGGCTTTTTAACCCCATATGCTATTTCTATGTCAGCCTGACCACCTGGCTGGCCAGACTGAGCTTGGTGGCATAGAAGGCAACTAAGGGCTGCCTACTGGTAGAGTCCGTCATTCCATCCGCAGTTCAGTCTAATTGTGCAGATAATTTACAACCCACACACCAGGAGAAAACATAGAACTGAAGGAGGAGATAAGTGGAGCAACATTACAAGAAACCAAGGACCAAGTTAATGCAGACACAGGCTGAGTGTTAGCTATAGCAGATGCCTGGCCTTCAGCAACCAGCTCCAAAGCACTGTGCCCAGAGGGCAAAGTAAACAGCCTGGTTAGGGATAGCCCAATTCCCGACACTTGGGCCAGAACAAAGTATCTCCTGGGGACATTAATGATCATAATATTGGTTTTCAGTGAGGCAATATTTCAGTTTAATGTGCTAATTTTGAGAATTGAAATGCCAGTATTTTTGTGAATTACTGTTACTTAAAAAAATTGACATCTGAATCATTTATGACTTGAGACATACTCAGGGAGTTGATAATGCATGAAACTTTTGACCAGAACCAATATCTGCTCTTCAGAAAGCATTTCCACCACTACAAATCTCCAGAGAAAGGAGCACTGCCTCCAGGAAGTTCCCTTTGCAAAATGAACTGCCACCATGCTGTGCGGCTGCAAGGGGAATGCAAAGACACTGCAAACAGCCTGTGCCTTCCGGAGGAGGCTCCCTCAGAACTGCAGTTCTGGAAGCATTCTATGAATGGAGCAGGGGGCCTGTGTGAGCGCAAAGATGGATGTGGGTTTTCTCTGCACTGTTCTTTCTCTTCTGCAGAGTTGAAATTTAAATAAGATGTTTGGGATTGATGGTAGAGCTTACTCAGGAAAGGGGCTTTTTACCAAGTCTGACAACCTGAGTCCAATCTCCAGGACCTACATGGCAGGAGAGAACTGACTCCTGAAAGGTGCCCTCTGACCTACACACACCAGAAAAGAAAAGAAGTAAGCTCTCTTAAAGCCATCAAGATATTTGCCAAAGATGGAGCCCAAATGTATATAACTCAGTAGAACACTTGTCTGAAAAATGTGAGCCCTGGGTTTAATCTTCAGTACTGGAAACCAACACAGAGATGCTGTCAAGTGAAGAGATACAAGCATAACACATCACAGCATCCCTAGTGCCTGCCCCAGTGTGTGTGTGTGTGTGTGTGTGTGTGTGTGTACACTACACAGTTGAAAACTGAGAGTAGCCACTTGGCTCACACTGAAAATTTAGCAGTAACCAACACACTTGCTTTAAGATTCTTTTCCTTCAGTGCTAGAGAGCGAGCGAGCGAGCACTGGCTGCTCTTCCAGAGAACCTGAGTTCAATTCCCAGTGCCTACTTGGTGGGTCACAACCATTTGTAACTCTAGTTCCAGAGGATCTGACACCCTTATCTAGATTCTGCAGGCACACACTTGGTGCATAGACATACTGTAACAAGACTCATACACAGAAGAGATACTTAAGATTATGCTGCTTTAAAAGGCTGTAATGTGCCAGAGATGGTAGCTCGTGTCTATAATCCTAGCACTTGGGAGGCTGAGGTAGGAAGGCTGTCAGGAGCTACTGACTTAAAATGCCAAAAAAGCTGAAATAAAATAATTTTGTCAGTATTATCTGATTGTCTTCATAAACTATTAAACTTTTGCTACCAGCGTATATGTTCAATATGTACATAAATTTGCAAATATGCTAATAGTGTGCACATTTTGTTTTGAACATGTAATGAGTATTTGGTTTGACTGCTTTTCATTGTTACTGAATAAGACTGGGCATGTTAAGGGATGGAGCACAGGAAAGACCACCCCCCCCAGCCCCAGCCCCCTCACCGATCTTCATCTGAAAATTGTTGAAGGAGTGCTCATTGATGTACTTCATCTGGTCCATGAGCTTCATGGCGAAGTCCGCGATAGCTTTGATGTGGGTCTTCCCTGCCTTGTCATAGGTAGAGTCGTTGAGGCCAGAGGCAGCCATGTAGGTGCTACCTATGGTCTTGATCTTTTCCAGCTGCTTGAAGCGATCCTCACTGATGATCTAGACAGAAGGGGTTCGGACCCAAGTCACCCTCCCATGCTGGGATATTGGGGTTCACGGGAAAGAAGGGGCGGTAGAAAAAATGCAGAAGCCTGGTTTGGCGAGTGCCCTCCTTACACAAGTAAGTCATCAGTTCAGAGTGAGGCACCTGAGGTGCCATGGCAGCTCTGAGCCTCCTTCATAATGCTCCACTAGACAGGACCTATGGTCTACCTACCTATACCCACACCAAGAGCCCCCGAGGACAAGGCCACTAATCAGTACCAGGTCTCATGTCCTTGACAAGGAAGCCTCATGTGCCCCTGACCCATGGAAATCTTCCCACCTTTGTCTAGTGAGTCACTTTTTGTATTTTCAGGCTTCTGGAAGCCTCACAGACACCTTCACCTAACTAATCACTTGGGTGCCCCAGGGCGGCAGATCTTCAAGTACCGCATATTCACCCCTCTGGATTGTACCCTACTCAGGACATGATGGAGCCTCCCTGTTGGTCTCTACACACTGGGTTCTCAGCAAGGGTTTAAGGAATAAATGAAGCAAGGAAAGCCAGCCTGCCTTCTTCCTGTGCCCCAGGCCCCTCCTGCTCTCAAAGCCCTTGACATTTATTGGGCCATCTCCACCTTGGGGCCACGATCTCAAGTTCAAAGAGAGGGACAGAAACCCCAGCTCCCACATGTCAACACAGTGACCTTAGGCCAGACACTGAAGGTGTGAAGCCTCAGTTGTCCCGCTGAAATTTGTGCCAGGAGCCCTGATGGCACCTGGGGCACAGCCAGGCTCCTGCCATCAGAGCCTCTGCCAGATGGAGAAGGGGGACATCAGGGATGTGTCCAGCCCAGAAGCACCTCATCAAAGTCAGCGATGATCTCATTGAGAAGCCGCAGGCACTCGACGCCCTCATTGTTGGCCTCTAGCTCCACATAGAATTCAGAGAAGTTGGCAATAGAGGCGAACATGACAGCCACACACTCGCAGGACTGGTAGTAGAGCTCATCATTGCGCCGCTCACGGGCCAGGAAGTGGGCAGCCACATCCTTGGGCAGAATGTTATGCAGCAGGCGCCGGTTGTAGGCCTGGAGCTCCTCCATCTCCTCCTTCTCCTCTGTGGCCTGGGGATAGAGGAGTCCGTGAGAAGAGACAGAAATGGCCCCACAACACTCAGAGTGCCGATAAGTAAGTGCCGGCTGCCTCCCCTCCCAGTCTCTGCTTTTATACATAAGTTCTCCAAACAGCATGCCTGATCATGGGAGGAGACAGAGGAGGAGTGGCCCATGGAGGAGAGGAGCAAAGAAGAATGTGGGTCTCAAGACTGGAACTGCAGCTGAGAAGAGCTCAAATGCACATCTCAAACAGCCCTCCATCACACCCGAGCTCTTCATTTCCTCAGTATTAGGAAATGCAATCAGAAAAGCAGCTTTCCAAAATAACTCTGCTAGATGGATCGATCACTCAGGTACCCGGCCCAGGTCCTGTCCATATCTGCTTCCCATCAGAAGAAATTGTTTTGGAGCCAAATAATGCTAGCAGGCCACAGGGAATGATGCCAGCTAGGGTGGGGAGGGAACATCGCCTCACTGACTTTGGTCCCCTAGTTTGGGTCCTGGGGCTGTACAGATGGAGTTTGTGGCCACTCATCTTCCAGTGAAGAGCTCTTGCATGAAGGAAATGTTGGTTCACATGAGGCTGAAGCAGAAAGGCAGTTATGTAGAGAGGTGTGGTAATAAATAAACAAACGAATGAATGAATGAATGCCATCTAACCAGAGAGGCGCATATGGTTCACAGGAGGCTGAAGCAGAAAGGCAGTTATGTAGAGAGGTGTGGAAATAAATAAATAAATAAATAAATAAATAAATAAATAAATAAATAAATGCCATCTAACCAGAGAGGTGCATATGGATTACAGAGTGGAGTCATCTGTATCCTCTACCCTTGATAGCATACAAAATGGGCCCCTTCCTGGAAGTAGCTATGTGGTCTGGCAGGCAGAGAAAATATCATTATGAAGGATGTTTAAAAGACCCACCCAGTGTATCTGGGATTTCCATTACAAAAAGACATTTCAGTGCAACCAGATTCTCTAGCTGGGCTATGGCTCTATTCCAGAGTCCTGGTCTTCCCTGTGGACAGTGGCAGTCCAAGAGAAGGATCTAGTACCCCTTCCCAAGGCTACGGGGTCGGAAGCCAGAGGGCATGGAGAGTCCCAAGGCAGAAGGCCTGGGACCCCAGGTAAGAGGATCTCACCTTCACAGATGGGTGACTTTTAGAACCGCTGGAATCGTGGCTGGGAGAACTCAGGCTACAGAGACCCAGGGACCTGCACACCTCCATCCCTACTCCTGCTACCCTGAGCTTCTGGGTAAGTCCAATGATGTGCACTGATTTCCTGCCTAGCCTTCAGCCTGATGACTTCATGTTCCTACGAGACGGGCACTTTGACCATGTCTCTCCCCATGAACAGCAGCCACCTACACCTGCCTCTGAGCCAGCTCTCAGCACATGCCCTCCTACCAGGCATGCAAAGGCAAACGGCAATGAAAGGGTGGAGAGTGACAGCCGCTTCTCCTTTGCCAGGTCTGCTGCTGGCGGGTTTCTGTTACTGGCTGGGTGTTGGTCTCCTAGCTCCGCAAAGCCCAGAAGGCTGGAGATGGAGAGACCTGCTGGCCAGTACACATAGGCTGGTGATGGGGACAAGGCACTCTACTTACACTAGCAGGGGACACTGGAGTCAGTGCCCTCTACCCAGTACATAGCCCTCAGGGGCAGAGGGACGGAGAGGATCAGAAAGGAGCTTGAGAGAGGGGGAGCACTGCTGCAGAGCTCGTCATCCTCTAGGAAAGAGAAGGGGGTATGGGCTTCTCACTGCCAGCACAGCACTGGCAGCAGAGTGGGGATCCCTGAGACAAGTCAGAGACACCAGATGAAGGGGAGTTCTGGAAGGAGCTCATGACTTAAACATTTTCAACAATGGAAGCAGCATGCACACGTCAGTATAGATGCAGGCAGAGGGTCCCGGTCCCATATCCACCGATACCCATTTCCTGACTGTTCTCAGAGGACCCAGTGAGCCACTGAGTATTCACATCTCAGCTTCTAAATGTTTCTCCAATAGGAAGAGGCAGAAATCCTTGAAGAGTCACTGAGGCCTGAAGCCAGAGGGGAGGGGAGTTGCTTGAAGAATGATGGAGATGTGCCCAGTGGCAGCCATTAGCTTGAAGAAAAGCATACTAGACAAACCTATAGAGATGTGAGCATGAAATAAATAGCAAGGGGCTTAAGGAACTGGAAACTGTGATAATATAAACGAGCAAATGAAGCACATTGATGGCTGGGGATGACAATGCTCCCTACAAAGAAGGAAGGCTAGACAGAGCATCACAGCTGACATCTCTCTCTTGCAGGTAGGGGAAGCTTGAACAGATCCTGTTAAGTAGCGCTGGCTCCTGTGATACAGGCTGGCAGCAATCCCCCAGGTCTTTGCCTCCCAGGTACTGGGATTATAGGCATGTGCCATCGTTCCAAGCCACTGACTGGCATCTCTGTATGAGCAGATACAGGAAAGAATGGATGCAGAGGCTGAAACTGAGGACTTGCTGAAGAGCAAAAAACTGCTGTAACGTATGGGAAGGCATACGGAGGGGAGAAGAGTGGCTGAGAGCAACTCCAACAGGGGACAGGCTCAGCACCATGGCAGGATGAGGGAGGCAGCTGCCTGGCTCTAGGCACTGACCATGCCCAGCACCTCTCCCACTCTCTTTGGGGAATGCATGGCCCAAGCATGCACAAGGGCATGGACGAACAACGTCCTTATGACTGGTTAAGACTCAAAGATGAGAAGGGACAGACCTATGAGTGAATTCAGAGTACTCCTGGAGAGGGCCCAAGCCAGACTCAGGACAGCTGACAAAACACCATGTGGCCCAGAGTGCCATGGTGAGTTTCTATATGGAGGGGGCGGGGGGCAGCGTGTGGCCTTGTCTTGGAAGACAGACACTGGAGTATCCATCACTGATGGATGCATGTCAGAAAGTATGTGGTGGGACACAAAGCCAAGCCAGAAGAGTGGGGCTACCGGCCTCCTTCTGTGGTTTTTACAGCACTGCTATAGATGGAATATTACTTTAAACTTGCCCAGGACTGGGTCTTGCAGCTACAATGACTTGAATTCGGTCCCCACAGCCCGCGTCTTTGTTTTTGTGTTTCATTGGTTGCTTTTAAAGCCAGACATGGTGGGATTAGCTTTAAAGCCTGACAGATGGAGATACATGGGTCCCTGGGGCTCACTGGGCCTCACACACCGGCATATACACTTGCATCCATCCACATGTATGAAAAAACAAACGCACAAACCCAAAACAGAGACAAAGATATGGACGGAGCCCTAGGAGGGATGTCAAAGATAACCTACTGCTCCTGTGGCCTGCTGGGACAGAGTGAAGGACAGTAGTGATGGAGGTGAACTAGGAACTTGAAGTGGCTTCAGCTTAGTGCCGGGACTCCGCCAGAGCAACAGCAGTCTCGTCTTTTTCTCCCAACACAGTCCCTCCTGCTACAGTGGAGACATAGGGACCACCACTCAGCCTGGGAGGTTCAGACATAGCTGGCGCTGGGAGGCCTCAGCTCTCACAAGAACACTGCTACCCCTCATGGACCCCAGCGCCTTCACCCTGGCTGGAGCTGAGCCACCCAGGAGAGGCTAGAAACAGACTAACTCTTCTTGAAGACTTTATGACACAGCCAAGGTACACAGTGGCAACCATCTTGGGAGGGGCCCCCTGGGGAGCCATGGCGGAAGGTAGAGATAGAAGGGTATGGGCTCTAGGTCCTGTAGAGACTAGTCAACTCTGAGGACTTTCTCAAAGAAAGAGGGCTAACAGGTGGTACGTTAGCTCACCAATAGCCAGGATTTCCAGAGGGGCATTCCCTACAGAAAACAGATAGCAATGCTCCTGGGTCCCCCAGCCTCAGGGTACCTCCACTGAAGACTGAGGAGACCCTGACAGACAGATCCCAAGCAGGACATCCTACAGAAGGAACAACCAGATGGCCACCTGCGTGCAGCATTCAACCAAAAGCAGGGTCTCCTGCCCAGACAGAAGTGGCCTGTCATCTGAACAAGAGAGGAGCCAGAAGAGATGTGGAAGCTGGACTTGGGCTAAGCCATGGGAGGGGCTGGAATCAAAGGTCTAGGCAGCCGACCAGGAAGTCATCTTTTCTCTGGAATGCTTTCGTAGGTGCCTCTTCCTGGCCCTTCTAAGACGGCCCATCAGATAACAAGCCCTCACCTGACCTGTAGGTGTATCCCTTCTTCCAGGTGAACACAATCCCTGGGCATGAGGCAAGCTACCGGGGCAGCCAAGCACTGGCTGTCACCCTGGGGTGGGGACAGTACAGGGAAGCCAGCAAGGGTCAGCACTGCAGTCCCTCATCACCCACCACCCTGGCTTGTAGGACCCAGACGGGCTTCCTGACACCACCTCTGATACTCCTTGGTCCCTTCCTGGGGAAGTCTTCATGCTCACCTGCCTACACCTGACCAGGCTCTTCCTTGCTCTCACATCTCTTCATTTCCCTTCCCTCCTGGTGCCCACCCGACTGGACACTTTGCTGCCCATCACAGCTCAGCCTGCCGCACCTCTCTGCACTTCTGCCTCTGACACACAGGAAGTGTGACACAGTGCTTTGGACTCCAGTGTATAGTCTGGACATTGTCCGGGTGGGTCTATCTGGAATGCTTTAGGGTTCTGTCTCCCGGAGCCCAGAGAGCAGGGAGCAGGACCTGCCATTACAGAGCAGCAGTCAGACGAGACAAGAGCAAAGCAAGACACCAAGTTGCTGCGCTGCAGCTCTAGTCCAGGGCCACCCACCTGCAGTTTCCACAGGAAGTCGAGTCGAGCGGTGGACTCCACCTGCTGGGCATGCAGATACAGAGCCAGCACGAAGACAGAGATGACAATTGGTGTCACCACCTTCAGCGCCACCTTGGTCGCATGTTCAGGGCTGTCAATAAGAGGTAAGGAGGCTCTGAGGACTAACTCCTCAACCATCTTCCGCCCCCTACAGCTAGCTCCCCTGTCCCTCTCCTTCCGTGCAAGCTGCTTGAGGCACCTCCTCCAGGAAGCCTTCCGGCAGTGGGAGCAGTGGTTTCTCCTGCCCTGGAGCATTATATTCCTGTCATTGGGTGAGTCTCTCTGGTCACCTTCAGTAGTGAACCCAGCTCTCCTACAGAGCAGCAGCGTTAGGGCAGAGTCAAAGTAACCAGGCTGGCCTGATGAGCCTGCCTCTGGGCACTGCTGGGCAAGTCAACCCTGCAATCTTATTGTCATCTGTAAAATGGGGGTGATGCCTCCATTTCCAGATTTTGGTAAGGAGAAAGATGCTGCATAGTGTGCTCTGTGACACACTTAAGATAGAGCGGAGGCTGTCACTGTATAGCCATGTTTCTGTTAATCTGACGCATGCTCGAAGGAAGCTCTCGTCCCAAACCTGCTTCGTGTACAGCACAAAGCCAAGTCTTAAACACTGGGACTGACTCCTGACCTGCCCTCCTGGACACAGGGCTAGCCTCAGAGCCTGCACCTGTCCCGCCTGGGAGGGAAGCAGGCTCCATCCCCAGCTCTATGACTTCTGAGTGGAGGCTGAAAGCTTTAGGGTAAAAGCTTGGGGGATAATCTTAGGCCAGATGAAACTGCCATGGAGCCTTCAGAGCATCCTGCAGCATGGAATCAGTCCAGGGACTGACTACAGGCCCGGCTGTCCCGATCGGGGACCTCCTTGCCTGCCCCAACAATTTCCTTCACTGTTCTTCGTCACAGGCCCCTCCTACCTGGGGAGGGTGCCTACCCATGTATTTTCTTTGCCAAGGGGAGGCTGGGGCCTAGCACAGAAAGGTGTCCACTCACCACTGGGAAGTCCCGTTGTTGCTGAAGTCTCTGTGAAGAAAAGTTGGGGAGACTGTTGAGCCTCCAGGCTCCCTGACCCCCAGCCTCCGCTGTGTCCCTAAAGCTCTGTTCTGCTGGCCGGTCTTGTTACTGCTGTGCTTGGCCTCCCTCAGCCAAGGACTGTAAGACTTGCAGAAAGCTCACCTTAGCAAGCATCTGGTCACCCTGACCACTGCTGCTCAGATCTTTCCTGAGACCCTGTCTGCCCCACTCCCATATCCACCTGTCCATCTGTCTGTCTCAGCCCTGTGCTGCTGTCTGGAGGGAAGAGAGGGAAACCCTGTACTATCCCAGATGGCAACTCCTGGCCACATGTGGCTACCAGGCTTTGAAATAAGGGAAAAGAAAATCAAAGGAGAATATAAATATACTCAAGGAACGGTGGTTTTTTTTTTAAATAATTAACAATTGATTTTATCTTTAAAGGATCGTATTTTGATATAATGGCTATGTAAAATTGCTATTAAAATTAATTCTGCCTTTGGTCTGAGGCATTGCTCAGAGGTAAAACACTTGTCTAGTACAGACAAGGTTCGATTCCCAGCAACATAATAAAAAGCTACCAAATTTTTTGTCTTTTAAATTACAGCTACTGGAAATGTTTAAATTACACACATGGTTTGCACTATTTATATACTGTGTAGCACTGGCAGGGTCAAACCAGGGTCGCTCGACAGCAAAGATGTCCCCTGTATACTTCTACCACCAACGGAGGGCGGGAAGAGGCTGGGAGGGGGAGGGACGGAAATAAGAAGAAGCCGATATTCTGGCTCCAAAGCTGGGTGCGTTGGCTCCTAGCCAGGCAGAGAGGCAGACGGATTAGGAGTTCAAAGCCAGCTTCAAGTACCCATTCCTGAAGGCAGTGTCTGCCTGGCATCTGCTCACACAGCCCCCAGAAGTCCTTGTCTGAAGCTGACTTCGAGACTCAGTTTTCTCAAGTGTTGCTCTTGTCGAAAGACAAGGAAATTTCTGTTGGATAATTGTTCTGTCCTGCTGGCCCCTCCTAGCTCAGGGACCTGCTCCTTACAGGTCCTCAATAATGAAAGAACGAAGTAGCCTCAGTAGAAGCTGGCCCTGCCCCCCATGCCTGACTAGCCAACTAGAGACAGAGAGCGAATGGGGCCTGGTTACCTGCGGCATCATCCCCAACATAGGAAGGAAGGAACAACACAAGACCCTATGACCTTGTATGCTTTGCTCCGGTAACCAGGCCTTGGGAAAAGGAGGCCATTTTCCTTGCAGGTTCCCTGTGCTACCCGGGACTCTCCCCAGATCCAGCAGAGGGGCAGAGAAGGTGTTGCATACATGGCATTGGCGGTGACCAGAAGGTCAGCGTTGTCAAACAGTGTGACGCTGGGCACCTCCACGATGAGCACATAGATGAACTCAATGGCCAACATGAGCACCAGCTTCCCGATGCAGCTGATCTGCAGGAACACGGAGCAGGCCAGCAGGCTGAGCAGCACACTGTAGGTGAAGTACTGCAGAGAGAGGCTGTGTCAGGTCTCTCAGCCTCACCTGGCCTGGGGGTGGGGCTGGAGGGCGGAGCTTTATTTGGGAGTTGAAGCCAGCCAGCAGATGAGAGGAAATGTTAAGAGAGCCTGTCTAGGAGCCTGGAGATCGGCTCCAGGTTGATGCATACCCAGAAGGTATGCATACCCAGAAGGTGCTACAGGGGTCAGCAGGTCACTGGCATAGCTCAAAACTCAGGCTGACCTGACTCATCCTTTCTAAGCCTCAGTTTCCCCATCAGCAAAGCTCTCTGTCACATTTGTCCATCCAGGGATACTGATGATGGTGCTATGCCTGGCACCAGTGACAAAGGCCCCACCTTCAGCTGCAGCTCTGATATCAACAGTTCCAACACCCAGAAGTGCTTTCCAAGCTTGCCCAGCTCAGGGGACACCTGAACTAGCCCAATGACATGACAGTGAGTGTCATCTCTATCCTTTCCTGTGACTGCACACAGCACTGTTTCACCATCATATTCTGCCCAGATTCCTCTGTGGGCATGTGTGAGGCAACCTCCGAAAATGCAAAAGCTCCTACAGTCCAAATACATTGGCTCTAAATCGGGCTCCCTGTACCATGACCTTGGAGAATTCTCTTCCGGTCTACGCACCTATGGCCTTTAGTGACTGAGGGACTGAGTCAGCTATCTCCTAGTGCCAGTTCCAGACTTCATCATCTGTTCTTTGGTTCTTTACATTCAGGGCCATTATTTCTGGGTTTCTCTCCACTTTAACTGTGTCCACAATGTCTCTGTGCCTCTGGGCTGCAGACGGATGGTACTGACTAGCAGTGAGCAGCCCCGGGGTTTTCACAGTCAATGAAGGTACTATAAAGAGGTCCCTGGTGACTAGCTGGGATATAGAGCAGCCTAAAGTCGCCACCAGCATTAGAAGACAGGAGAGAAGCCCAGATAACTCAGTATCGCAGTCCCAGGCACCCGTAAGGGAGGCCCTTACCATCTAGCCAGTACCTGGTACAGGGGGAGCTATGCCATGGCACTGTCTTTGTAATATGGAGGCTGCTAGGGTATGGAAGGAACTAGGAGCAATTGCCTTTGTGGCTCCAGTCTTGCCAGAGCTGTGGGGCAAAGTGGGGCAGGGCGGGAGCGTCTGCCTCTGCTGCCATCCCCATACCCTGTCCCCATTTCCCGAACCTCTGGGAAGTTGCAGTTGGGCTGGAGGCTGCCACAGAAGCCCTGCTCATCGCCCAGGCTGTAGTTGAAGGCCGACTCCATCACATGGCATGCGTTGACATGGTTCACCGTGATGTTGTGCTCCTCTGCTAGGCAGCCCACCAGGTTCTTAGAGTTGCACATGAACTAGGGTGGAGAAGAGGGTATTGAGGCTGGTCAGCCCCACAAGCCAGGCTAGGGAGGCCCACCCCAATGGATGGTGAGTGGTACCAGACCACCTTGTCTCAGGAGCAAGAATGGACACACACCAAGAACGGAAGAGGCAACCGAAGGAAAACCTTGCTTTGGCTACAGACACGGCCCTCCCATGGACCTTCCGAAGGTAGACCCTTATAATCTGCATTGGAGACATCCTCTGTGATCCTTCTAGTTTGAAAAAAGGAACTGAAAGCCTGTATGAGATGCTAATGACAGTCAAATTAGACCCGGCCTGAGCTGGGACATGAACTTCCAGGAAAATGCTCCTGGCTATGCTCTCCAGCTGTGGGGCCCACTGGTTTGAACCCACATGGATAGGGAGGCACTTGGGAGCTTAGGAGGTACCCACCATATTGACAAAAGCTGAGAGGAACACCAGGGTGATGGTGAACACCCCGACCAGGGTGCTGTTTGTCTTGGATCTCACAATCTTCCTGGAGAGTGTCTGCAGGGGGGTGGGGAAGAGCTGGGACAGGAAGGGAGGGAGACACAAAGCAAATTCAGTCAGGAAATTCAGGCGGGAAAGCCTGTCATCTGGGGTGGAGCCTAGGCTTTGGGGTTCAAACAGGGAGGACTAGTGTGTAGTTGAGGAGTCTGGGTCGGGGCAGCTGTCTTGAAAGGCTTCTTAGAAGAAATGGGGATTCAGAGAGGCCTCAAAAAAGAGCAGAGGGGCATGGAAACGGGAGGGAGGGCACCAGGTGAGCATTTAAAGGCTTGAGAGGGCATTGGGTGAGCATCTTCTTCAGCATAAAGGTTCCATGGCGCTGCCATCTGGCTGGCTCCGTTCTTCTTCTAGCCATCCGTCTGCTCCAAGACCCTCTGTGCTCTCTCTCAGTAATCAAGTGTCAGCTCATCCTGTCACCAAATCCTACACACTTGGCTGACATCACATCCCACACACTGCTCACACAACCCAGACTGACAAAGATGTTGACAAAGCAAAGCAGGAGACCTGGGCTTCTCCAGTTCCACTGCCTCAGCTCGTCCTGGTGAGGCCTGCCTGCTGCCAAGATTACAAGTGACCTTGGAAATCCCGAGGACAGAGGGTGGTGGGGTGGAGGGGCATTGGAAAGGAGGCAAGAAGTCTGTGCTCTGGGCTTCCCTGCCCCCATGACCCTGAGCAAGCCACATTACTTCTCTAAGGGATGCCTGCCTGTCTGTCAGGACACCTTAATACTTTCAGTTAAGAAAAGTAACCAAAGGCCTCTATCTATCCATAGGCCCTCAGCATCTCTGGACATTTCAAGAGTGTGCCAGACCACAAGGTCAATCTCTTAACTAACACCGAGTGATGGTAAGTTAATACCAGAAGTTAATACCCCGTAAAAAAAGAAAAGAAAAAAAAAAACCCAGATAAATTAGATTTCATCAGTTAAAAGATTTTGTGAAGAAATATGTTCAAGAAAGCAAAATGAATATTTACAAAGATGTGGGAAATCTGAGCACTGTCACTGAATGGTCAGATAAGGCTACTGCTGTGGGTGAGCTGCAATGCTTTCTTAAAAATTAAGCCCCAAGTATTATATCCAGCAGTTCTACCCCTGGGTTTATACACAAAATTACTGAAAAGTGGGGACTTGGGCAGACATTTGAACATCCAAGTTCATGGTAGCATTGTTCACAATAGGGAGATGGAAAAGTACGCAGATGTCCATCAATGACTAAGTGATAAAAGGTTCTGTAGCCACAACATGTATCCACTGAGCTATGAGACAGAATGAAGTGATAATGCTATGATGTCTGTCGGGGACCCTGGAAACTGTTACGCTAAGTGAAAGAAGCCAGTCTCAAAAGACAACATATTGTATGAACCCATTTGTATGTGACACATGAGCATGAAAATTCAGGATGCACTAGTGGTTACCAGCGACTGTGGTAGGAGGCACACAAGGAAGAAAGTAAATGTGAGACTTCTTTTTATAATTATGACAACATTCTATCGTCAGTACCAATAGTTGCATTCACTAATAATGTATACTAATACGAATACACCAAAGACTAGTGGATTACAAAGTCATTCACCTTTTACAAGTAATTTTACAGTACGTGACCTAACATCTTCATGCAGCTTTCATTTATCAAAGTCTTGTTCCATTTCTTAGGAGCTGTGTAATGTTGGGACACTAAGTGCTCTGAGCTTTGGTTTCCTTATCAGCAAATAGGGGCTGCTGTCTCATAGACAGGCCCTGGAGGCTCATTTGAAAATGCTTCGTAAGCTGTTACATGTGGTTTGAATGAGGAATGTCCCTTACACGCTCACACATTTGAACACTTGGTTTCTGTTTGGGAAGGGGTGGAGCTTTGGGGCAGGGAGAAAGGGCAGGAGAGTCTGCTTCTGCTGCCACAGCCCAGCTTGGTCCATCTGCATGCCCCGAACCTCAGGGAAATGACAGTCGTGCTGGGGGCTCTGCAGAAGCTCTGGGCACTGCCCAGGCTGTATTAGGCTTCTAGTGCCTTGATAAACTCAAAGAGCAACCTGGGGAGGAAGGGTTTGGTCATTTTATAGTTTGTAATCCATCAGAGGGAAAGTCAGAGCAGAAACTCACGAGACGGAGGAACCTGCAGGCAGGAATGGATGCAGAGGTCATGGAGGGATGCTGCCGACTGGCTTGCTCCTCACGGCTTCCCCAGTCTGCTTTCCTATACCATCTAGGACGACCTGCCCAGGGGCAGTACTGCCCACAGTGGGCTGCATACTCCTCCATCAATCATTAATCAAGAAAAGGCTCCCTAGGCTGGCCTACAGGAAGTATTTTCTCAACTGTAGTCCTTCTTCTCAGAAAACTGACTTGTATCGCATTGACAAAAAACTAAGCAAGACTCCGCTGCATAGCCGAGTGTTCCCACAGGCCTCTGCGTCCTGCTGGAAGATGCTAGCCTTCTGCATGGCGCTGTGCTGAGATGCCACGTGTAAGCAGTATAGTTGAGCAGGAGAAGGGGGCTGCCATTCTTCTGCACTGGTAGGCACTGGCTGTTTCCTAAGACAAGGCTACTCCAAAGACGTTGATGGCTGATGGAGCAACTGGAGCTGGCTTGGGGGGGGGGGGGACTGCACCAAGACACATGAGCCAGGGTGCTGTTAGCGGAGGGGAGCAACTGCTGGCTTATCTTGCGCAGGGTTCAGAAAAGGGATTTTGACCTCAGCAAGGTGGCAGGCTTCCTACTGTTTAGAGTCTACCACACTGTGGTTCTCTGAGTCTGAGACAGTGTGTGATAGTGCAGAGGGGCCTAGTGTAACCCCCCCAGAATAGCAGAAATCCCCAGGGTAGCAGGATCTACATGCTAATTTGCCTTCTACTACGGTGACAGAAAGCAGCCTGGATGAGGCATACTGGGCTGTGGACACACTGAGAAGTGAGAGAGGGCCTGGAGACAAGATGAAGAGCCCAGCACTGGACCAACCTTTGCAAGAGGTCTAGCTGTGTGTGTTCGGCACCAGGTAGATGATGGGAGGATGACCTGGGCCCGAGGCAGAAGGTCAGCCAGAGAAGGCAAACCAATCAATCCAGCTGTCCTGTCTGCGGCATCTCTTGGCAGAGAGGAGAAAGGACAGACAGCTTGAAGAAGGAAGCCTGAGCTGTTTGTGGGAGATGGGAAAACCAATGAGGTAAAGAAGCTTCCTGGCTGCAGCTCACTGGAGCCTGTGCCCAGAGTAACCGAGGAACTGCCATATCTGAACACCAGGCCTGCTCCAAAACAGGAAGTAAGATGGGGGAGATGTATGCATTCTGGTAGAAGGAGAATGCTTTTTGGGGAAAACAGAATGACTGTGAGAGCTATAATCCAGTCAGCTCTGGTCAATACCAGACAAGATGATCCTGATCCAGTAACACCTTAGACCTTCCCACCCCAACCAACCTTCTAGGGCCTCATGATAAGATGGTCTGCCTTCAGGAGGAAGGCAATCAATATTCCCTGGTATGCATCTGCACAAAGGTAAGAGTTCCTTACATCATTTTGTGTTGAAACAGGACCTCATAGCCTCCAACTCACTATATAAGCAAGAATGGCTTTGAACCCCTGATTCTCTTGCCTTCACTTGACATCACAGGGATGCATCACCATACCTGGCTGTCTCTTACACATCTTAATGGAGAATCGGTTTTTAGTACATAGCATAAAAGAGGGGAGAAGAATTAGGTATAAATAGTTTGCAATGGAAGTCCCTTTCCCCCACTGGCCTCTGCCTTGCCCTGTGGGGACAAATGAGGAAAAGGTAGCTGGCAGAGGTGGTGAGGAAGGGGTAGCGGGCGCAGGGGTGAGGACCCGGCTACCTAACTTGTGGCCGCTAATCTGGAGCAGCAGGTTCCAGACTTGACAATTTGTGGGGTTTTCTCAACACAAATGCAAAGGAATTGAGTTCGGCTCCCAACACCCACACCAGGCTACTCACAGCCACATGTAACTGAAGCCCCAGGGAATTCACTGCCCTCTTTCGGCCTCTGGAGGCATCTTCATTTCACACACACACACACACACACACACACACACACACACACACACACCCCATTTAAAAGGTAAGCTCCTTTTTAAGGATACATTCTCTGAGAAAAAAACGTCAGAGTAGGTTAGCTATGGTGTGCTTTAAAGATGATTGTTTTTATTAAAGACAAGTTATCACTATATACTCAGACTTGCCTTGAACTTTATAAACATCCTGCCTCCATCTTCCAAGTGCCAGCATTCAGACTTCTGCTAAAATGCTCAACCTATTATAATGTTTTTACTGTAGCAAAAATACAACATACAGCTTGCCATTCCAGCCATGTTAATGTGGCATCCATTATAGTCACAACATTGCTACCTATTGCCAAAATTCATTCAAAACCCCACATGGAAATATTACACACTAAGCAATAATTTCCCATTCTGCCAGTATGGGTCACCTCTAATATACTTTCTATCTTAATAATTTTCCTATCAAAGAAAATTACATATTTGAAATAGACTAGAGTTGTGAGGCTTCTTTCACTCAGCGGTGTCTCCAAGGTCCATCCACACTGCAGCACGTGACAGGACATCACTCTCCCAGGCACCCAAACGCTAGTCCATCACAGCACATTTATCACATGTAAACGCCATATTTTATTTCTTGGCATCTGATGAGGGACACTAAGTTGCTTTCACCTTTGGTTATTGTGACAATCTGGAGTCTTATTCTTATGTCCATGGATGAAGAAAGTGACTTATTGGGCCAAACAGGCTGGGAGGTCTTGACAACACAGCCGAAGTGGGGCGGTCATGGCCTCGAGGAGGGAGAGCCAGTGTTCACCTTTCACTGCAGTGAGTCACCCACTCTCTCACATGGCCCAAGAGACTGACCTCTAACCCCTACACATAATTCCGAAGGTCCTTACCAGACCAGCAGCCACTCCACCAAGACTTTTGACTATGAGGCCACTTAGCAGATAGATTAATGAAGTGTCTGCTTGGAGGGTGGTGTGTCCTTGATTCCCTACTGATGGAAATAAGAGAAGGTGATAAAGGATTTCTGGGCCAGGGAGACAGCAGCCTGGATGATTTCCATGACACACACATGGTGCAGAGTCAAAGACCGCCTAGGGATATAATCTGGATAGGGGCCTTGAGGATTAAAACATACAACAGGAAGTCAGGCTCCTTGGTGTCCACTGTGTGGCTCATCTCAAACTCTGTGCTTCTCTAGGGCCATATCCCTCACAGGCATGCTAAGCTCATCCCTAATCTCAGAGGATGGCCCCTCTAGGGCACCTGGGGACCATCAAGGCTGTGTCTAAAGGTCTCCTCCACACACATGTGACACTGAAGCATCAATGACAGTCTTGTTGCAAAGATTAACAGGGGCTTAATAAGGCAGCCAATAGGCACAGTCTAGTCTTCTGGCAGGGCCACTTAGTTGAGGTAGAAACTCATCATGAACAGGGAGCTGGAGGTATTAAAAGGGTGAGAAGGAGGTGCATCCTGATAAGAAGAAGCCAACACTTAGTTGTGGAGCAGCATCATGTACTCCTTTGTCCGTTATCTGGGCCAAGTGTGATGCTCAGGTCTTGACAGTGACCTCTGCCCCTGGTAGGAAGCCCGCTGAATGGCATGTTGAGGAAAACTCACCTTCACACAGGCGTAGATCACGGACACGAACACCACCAAGGCCAGCAGCAGGAAACATGACAGGTAGAAACTCAGCATGAACAGGGAGCTGGGGGTATTCAAAGGGTGAGAAGGAGGTGCATCCTGGTAAGAAGAAGCCAACCATCCTACCGCATTCCAGGAGCCCGCCCAGCCAGCATTCAGGGCCCAGATCCCAGGACTCTAAAAACAGTTCCATTTCTCCAGAAGCTGACTGCTCCATCCTTTCCATGTTCCCCAAGAAGAGCTCGCTCAGCCAGGGCCCAGGGATGGCGATGCTGCAATGCAGCCCGTTTCTGCTTGTCCTGCTCTCTGGCTACCCTCATGGGGGACCAGCAGCCCATGAGGAGCCAATGGAGAACTGAAAACACCTGACTAACAGTTTTTTTCTTAGCTATTCACAGAGGCAGCATGGGAGAGGTGATTTAAAAGTCACCTGCTTATTCCTCCTCATCAGCACTCACTCACGGGTTGATATCAGGGCCCAAAATGGACCTGGTAAATGGTCATCACATCAGCAGCCCAGACAGCCCCACTTTGAGACAGTGTGGTGTGTATTTAGCTCCTCAGCCCTTTCAATGCAGGCCCACAACAGGCCCTGCTCAGTCTTTGCTCCCTGATTCTTAGGCAGTCCAACAGAGAAAGTATCCCTATTTCCTTGAGGAGGAGGAGAGCCAGCCACAAGGACAAGAAGCCTCAGACAAATGAGCAGCAAGTTCTTTTCCTTCCAGAACCCACCACTGCCCTCCTGGGGCAATAGCTTGTCCAGGGGCTGCAGGGGGTAGGGGTAGCCTGGAGATGCCAGGCATTGCTGGCAGATTGTAGGCTACTGGAGGGGGCTATCTATTGTCCCCTCCCCCAGGAGGGCTCACAGACAGCATCTCAGCTCCTGGCTTCAGCACTCAGCTGTCTTGACAAGGGAACAGGGTAGAATTCTTCCGAGGGAAAGAGAAAGCCTGAAAGTGTTGTTAAGGGTCCCCTAGAGGGCCTGCTCAGAAAGACCGGAGTCAATACCTTGGCCAACTGGAGCTGTGGTCACAGGCAGGAATGAAGCTAGCCACTGTAAACAGAGCAGGGAGCTGGCATGGCCCCACCCCCTAAGCCTTGCTGCCCTTAAAGCAAAGTGGCAAAGGGCAGGACCGTGCACCTGAGCTAAAGGACTGACTGTCATCTGCAATGGGACAAAAGGCCTAGGATACTCGACACACATGTACCATGTCAAAACAGAAAAATGGGGCTGAATGACCCTTAGGACCCACAATTCCACAGCTCTGAGCAGCCTTCATGCAGGGGAATGGGCTGAGCTGGGCAGCCAGCTGCAATGTCTGGTTTACAGCTGAGGTGTTCTAACAGTCAACAGACACACACGAAGGAGTATCTTTATACAACAAAAGCCATAAAAAGAAAAGGTGTCAAGAAGTCAGAAGTAGGGCAGACAATATGGCTCAGTGGATAAAGGTGCTTGCTGCCAAGCCTGACCACCCGAGTTCTATTCCCCGCCGGGACACAAGCAGGAAAAGGGAAAGAGCCAGGGCCTGACCTCCACACACATGCAGTGACTCATGAACACACACAGGCACACACACAAACACGTTAATGTAATTAAAAATGTTCAAAGAATGCCAAGTGGACAACATGTGCCTCTTCTGGGGAAACTGCACCGGGAAGGACAGATCACCTGTCAGGAGGCTCAGACACACCCAAGTTAAAACAGTCTACAGATTCTACCTGGCTGGGGTCTCACTGATACTGCAGTCACAAAAGACAAACAGGGCTACAGAACTGTCTGTCACAGACTCGTGATGAGGAAAGAGACAGATCCAGCTAACTGCAGTGTGGGACCTGAACAGTGTGGCTTCTGGAGCAGAAAAAGGGCACAAAAGGGAAACTGAGGAAATGAGAATTGAGTCTAAGGGTCAGCAGGCTGAGCATGGTTATCATGTGGGTCTCTGGTCAGTGAAGGAGGCTGTCAGCACTAGGAGGGAATGCATGAGAAGAACAGGCAAACTTCCCATGTGACTTCTACAGCTTCTCAGTGACCTACAGTTATTTCAAAAAGAAAACGTTTGGGTAGGGAAACCTCAGATCAAGCATGGCTTCGAAGGCTAAACCGTAGGGAACCCTGGACCGCAAGCGACCCTGGCTGTTAACTAGGAAGACATTTGGGGAATAGCTTTGGAAATCTGAAATGGATTTGGTACCAGGTGATTTGAGGAACTGCCGTTGGTCTTATTTGATATGTCATACTATGCATGAGGGGAAAAATGTCCTTAAAATAGATGCCTATTGCTGATAGGGGAGAAATGTCTCTGGGTTTATTTTTAAAAATCAGAAAAAAGACTTGAGGGTGGTGGTACATGCCTTTAATCCCAATACTCCATGGGCAGAAGAAGATGGATCTGTGAGTTCGAGGCCAGCCCAGTCTACAAAGTGAGTTCCAGGACAGCAAGAGCTAACAGAGAAATCTTGTCTTGAGAAAAAAATCAACTCAAAGTAGTAACTGAAGCCGATACTGGAAAATATTAATGATTGTTAATATTTTAGGTATTATCCCCACCTAGGTAAGGGGTGGGGATTATGTGACTTCCATGTGCTAGAGTAAATTCATAGTAAAGAATTAAAATGTACACATGTAAACATACCCATTGTGAATGCACATATATGCACACATACACAGAACGACACACTTCTCTCCTAGGCGTGACTCAGGACTATTATCTAAACCTCACTTCTAAAATCCTGTCTGCTTCCAGGGGTCCTTTAGTGAGACAGGCCGGTCTTTGTCAGAGCTTGGGTGTGCCTCTTCGTGAAAAGCCTTTCTGATACCCTCTTTTGAAATTACTCTCAGTAGTAAGAAGAAAAAAAACCACAACAACCCTGTATCTCTCTTTTTTTTTTTTTTTTTGGTGTAAGAGTTAAAGGTCACCTGGAAGCCACAGTGGCAGATGTTTTGGGTGAGTCCATCAGGTAGGAGAGGAGGAGGTGACAGAAAGGGGTCTCTCATGCGGCTGAGAAGTGTCTACCCAGGCATGAGCACCCACCTCCTCAGCCCAGAGGAAGGTCCCTGACTTCGTAGGTCATCTCCCCCCTGAACACTAGCACCCCCTTTCTGGTCCCTCCCACCGGGGCATCCTGCATCCAAGGAGGGAGTGGGAATACTTACTGGGGCACGATGGTGATCTGGACGAAACAGATGAAGAGGAAAACTAGCGAGGCACAGGCCACATAGGCACCAAATCGGTCATCCACCTGCTTGGAGTACTGAGGGAGGACACTCACGGTGAGCGCTAACCGACCCACCCACTGTCCGCTTCAGTCCAGCCAATTCTAGTCACCAGTGCCCAAGACACCCCACTCCAGGACAGAGAACAAATGGAGGCCAGAGCCAGTATGTGTAAATGCCCACCCGGTAGAGCTTGTGTGAGAGTGAGAGCCCTGGGACCGCTAACCATACACTCTGCACAGGCCGACATGGTTAACACGCTTGTTATGATCACAGCTGTAAATCATCACCCACCGAGAATGGGCCCCAGCCTGCTGTGGTTTCTGCTTCCAGGAAGCACTCACTGTCACCCAGGGAGCTCCCAATCTCACCTCCTCCCATGACACCAACCAGCCCCATAAATGCCGGCTGGCATCACCACCCTGAAAGGGTCACATCAGTCACAGCTGCTTTCCTTTGCCATAGCTGAGTCTTGCTCATCAGCCTCCCTCATTTAACGCTGCCAGGGGCTCCTATGAGACCAAGTAGAAGCTGGTGCACAGTGGGACACAGGGCAAAGGGAAGTGCCTGGTGGCCCTGTTACCACTTCACTGTGTGGCCAACTGAGCGCTTCAATCACAATCTAAGGACAAAGAACCTCTATACCCTTCCCATGCAGCACCTGGAGGTTCTGATGGGCCCCAGGAACCCAGGTGCCTCCTTGGTCACAGCAATGTAAAGAGGACATGTACAACACACCCTCTGTGTGAGACTTTATGTGTCTCAAATAGAATTTAGCTCATGCTCATCCTGATCCTAAAATAGGTATGCTAACTATCTCCAGATAAGGAAACTGAGGCACAGCAGTGATAAGATGTATTCCTTTCAATCAAGAAAATCTCCCCAGAGCTCTAACTCCTGGGGTCCTAGTGATGCATCACAGAGTGAGCAGGGCACTGTCCCGTGGGCCACACCCTCTGCCCTGTCCTCTCCTGGTGCCGTACCTTCTTTTCTAAGTTGGGTTCCCTGAAGGTCAAGAGGAACTTGCGGACATGTTCAGACCGCAGTCTGTCAATGCTCCTGGCATCAATGGCCCGGCCCAGAAATTCATCCACCTCATCCTCAGGGTTGGCACTTTCCTGGGCATTCCTGGAAAGCAAGGGGCAGTCATAGGTAGGCTGTGGTCCAGGAACACTGTCACATGGGTATCTCTGCATGGCCATCTGGACTGGTCAGAGACACGTGACAGACTCGCCACCCCCCCAAGAGCTGTGGCCCAGGAAGGGGGAGAGGGGAATGAAACCAGGCCATGTTTTTAACTGCATGATAGAAGGTGCCCAAGTCTCAGGGGACCTTGCTAGCATTGGAGATTACTATTGAAGATTCCCTGGTTTGGTTTGTTTGTTATAGGACAGGGTTTCTCTGTATAACTACCCTGGCTGTCCTGAAACTCATTCTGTAGACCAAACTGGCCTCGAACTCAGATACCTGCCTTCATCTCCTAAGTACTGGGATAAAGGTGTGTGTCACTCCCACCTGGCTGAAGATTTTATTGTTATTCCAACAGACAGGCCTCTCTCTAGCTGTCTCCTCATCCTGGAGCTAAAGCTCAGACAAGTGGATGGGATTCCTACCATAGGGACTGTGGTGTAGCGGCTGCTTGAACCAGGATTAGGATTCCCCCGGGGAAGCATGCTTAATGATGCTGAATTTACAAATCTAATTTCTCAAGGTGGAGCCTGGTCTTTGAATACAGTTTCAGGCAGTCTCAAGAACTGAGACGCACAAGGGGAAAAAGAGGATGTTCCCTCCAGACACCGGGCACATTGAGGCCCTGATGCCAATGTGCAAGGTCTGCATTTCCCCAAGAGAGTCATGGGGAGAAGGGGGGAGAGGGAGAGGGATGGAAAGAAGAAGGGAGGGGGGGAGGGGGAGAGGGAGGGAGAGAAGGCAGCCTCCTGGGCTGCTGCTCTGGCCATTGACTATCTGTGAATATGTGTCGCATGAATGGGCCAAGGGAGGAGAGGAAAAGCAGGCATACTACTCACTTGTCCTTGGGGTCTTCAAAGCCCTACAAGAGAAGAAGAGCAAAGTGAGAAGAGCAAGCAGGGCATGCGCAGGCCTGCAGTGGCCACTGAGCCAGCCCATCGAGGCAGCTGCATCTCATGGCTCTGTGCCATCGAGCATCCTGATAGACAACAGCTCCCTTCTCCCTTCCCTTGGTGACCACAGTGGGCCCTTCCTGAGGCACGGGCTCTGTGCGAGATGCCAAGGTGCACTGCGATGTTATCCCACCAACTGGCACAGTGCCCACCCCCTCCACTGGACTCCTCATATTTCTTGGACCTCTCTTCCTTCCTCTTGAGCTCTGGCTTGAAGAGAAAATGCTGAGCTGCTCAAATTTTACACGTGACTATACTCACCACGCGTGCATATACACTGATCACACAAAACCACCAAGAAACCAGAGGCTTCCCGCCCCGAACAGCTGATTACCTACATCCATGTATGTGCTATCTGGGAACCGATGTGTTCTTGCAAAGTCAGAGTAAACCGGATTTAGGAAGCAAGGATCCCATATGCCACTTGCAGGGGCTGAGTGCCTTTCTGTGGCCTGGGGAGGAGGGCGAGACCCTCACAGACAGGTGTCAACTACAGAGTCCTCCTTAGAGGTCATCTGTGAACATCACTGTCAGGTCTTTCTGTTGTGGTGCAATGGGCAATGGGAAGTGGTGAAAGTGACCTGAGGCTCTAGACCTGCAGGCAAAACACAGGAACAGGGGCCGACCTTGTGGGGAGCACCAGCTAGCAAACGAGGGAGTATGGATCCCTGCCCCCTTCATTTCTGCTGAGAACTTGGTTTGGCAGCCCCCAAAGGGGACTTCCTCATGAGCCAGGGCTGGCATCCCTGTGACGTGAAGGGTTCCTAGGACCCCAGCATTCTCTAGGGATCTGATGCTGTCACTCAGATCTGTACCCAGGAGCCTACACCAGTCTAGAGTGGCCTGTCAATCAATCAGTTGTCTGCCCAGACCAGCCAGAGCCTTGTCTTCACCCTCTGAGAATCACACAGTCCTTTCTTTAGACTGTAGAGCCTATCTCATATCACCCTCCTGGCTGCAGAAGTACGTGTCACTCAGCTGAGTCTTTGTCTGGGGACAGGTCCATGTGTATGCTCTCCTGATCTCCCAGTGAGTTTAGCGTAGCCAGAAGCAGAGCTGGACAGGCAAGCTATCTACGACATGCCACCAGGACCCTCTAGACCATGGAGTTCCATCCCACGAGCCAGCAACAAGCTAACTATACAACTGCCAACAACGGTGCCATACATATACAAGCGCATCTCTACAGATCAAAGATACCCCAAAGACATTACTATCCATAAATCAGCTCAGCCCAGCCAAAAGGACAGTCCCAGCTGAACTGTGGCTCGGGTGGAACATGGACCCATATGGCTTCTACCTGTACCACTGCAATCCACCATGCATCCACCCACCTACCCACCCACCTACCCACCCATCCACCCATTCACCTAAACCTCAGTCTAGTGAACTGGGTACACTCCACTGTCCATGCTCACTATTGCTAAGGCGGGGTCACCTCACCTCCCTCAGCCTGCTGGTCCTAGCCTGTCTCCCAGCAGGGCAGGAAGAGCACCGTTGGATTGATCATATAACCTTGTTCACACACTTGCCCCTGCCAACCACTTATTACTACACAACCAGAAAGCCTTGTGTCAAGGGGTGCCAAGCACAGAAGCCCAGCTCAGCACAGCGCTTGGAAAGCTGAGAAAAGCTTGACAAGGGATCCAAAAAATAAAACTGCTGTTATTGTTCATTGACTCCGAACCACCCATCTCCAAACTACTTTTGGGTTTGTGTACTTTTTCCAGTGCTGTCTTTTGTACTGTTTTTTTAAGTCATGTGCCAGGAGTCAATTAGAAGTGTCTTTTTTGCATCGTATTCAAAGATTTCTGGGAAGTTTAAAGCCAGACCAGACTCCCCACAGGACAGGTGGGGCTGGGGAAGGGAGTCTTTGATGCCAGTATCCTGGAGAACACTGTGCTCAGTCAGCATGGAGCACCTTATTCTGCATGATCTTACTCCCCGCTGGGTGAAGCAATTAACACCCAGGAGCCTCCCCTGAGGCGCAGCCTCCTCTGAAGACAGCTCTTCCCCGGTAACAGGCTCTACTGCTAATTCTTCCACAGCACCTTGTCCTAACAGTGATGGATGGGTCTGCCAAACCAGTGCCCATGGCCCAGACTGCCTAGGAAATTACTGAGGTTGCAGATTATCCCAAATGTCACTGAAAAATGACCTCCAGGGCTTCACGGAGATCGTGGCACCAGGCTACCTTGTCAATTGCTGGCTGTTTCCCCGCCTCTTTTCTTGCTATCTCTTCCTACTTCAGATTCCCCTTCTACGCCTCCTCTATTCTCCTGCCCCCCACTCTGGTCATAGGGGCCCAGAGTCTGTAGGAGATTGCTAAGGAGCAAGGCAGCAACAGGGCGGGGTGGGCACCTGCCCTTTGCTTTGTGGGGGGCCTGGAGGGCAGAGTGACTGCAGGTCATGTTGGCAAGGGTCAGGCCCATGGATGTCTGGGTTCAAAGCCCTGGGTAAGGCCAGGCCCCTCCTGTCTTCCCTCTTGTAGGAATAGTGTAACATCAGTCGTTTATCTGTCCCGAAACTTTGAAGTGGAGGTCGGGACTCTCATTTTCTTCTTTCTGTACATCATTGGCACCACCTGCTATTTGTTAGCTGACAGGGAGTGAATCGACCAAGTCCCCAACCTGTCCCTTCCTTCAGCCACTGGCTCTTGTCTGCTTTAGTCCATGAGGGTCTCACTACACCTAGTCTGATCTATATACCTGTACCGTATAGCCAGCAGCCGGTTCCTGCTCACAAAGTGACCACACACCCTACTCTTAGCCTTGAGCCTCAGCAGCCTTCCTTCAGTACAGACAACTTCTACCTGAGAGTGTGGTGGCCTTGACCTGAGCAGTGTCCCCAGGGTGGGAGCTGAGGTCTAGGCAGAAAGTGAAAGTTGCCACCTGGCTTCCAGTAATCCCTCTTCCTTTTTCTCTATGAACCAGCAGCACATCCTAAATTATATATGGGGCTGACTAGGGACATGTGTCCCCAAGTGGACAAAGTGCCTTGAGTGGACGTATGACCTATGGGCTGACATTCCTGTTAGACAATTGATGTTAGCAGGGACAGCGAGTTTCTCAGCATAGAGCAGAGGGGCATCACCAGTAACTTGCCAAAAAGCTCTGGGATGGTTTCTGAGCAGCTGAAATAAAAACCATGGGTTCAGTTGCCTGGGAAATGCATTAAGGGCTGAAAGGGGCCAGACAGGCAGTGCCACCAAGCTCCATAGGGTCTTACCAGTCAATACGGAGGCTAGAGGCCCTACTGGTACCCTGAATCTGGCCAGCCTGCACCAGAAAGCGAAGGGTACTGTTGCTATGTCCCTGAGCCATGGGATCATGGGACTCATGAAACAGATCCAGGCCAGGGTCAAGAGTTTCATAGTCTAAAGTCAGGTGACCTTCACATCCTTCCCTTTCGGATTCCCTCAGGCTGAGAGCCCAGGGCCAGCCTTCATTCCCACCCCGGGACTCACCATCCTCTTCATCTCCTTGGACACTTGGTTACCACCCAGATGGTTGTAGAAGGGACGCTCGGCTCCCCAGGGGGGTGGGTTGTGTCCGATGGAATTGGTTCTCTGGCGGTTCATCTTGGCAATCATGGCTTTCTCTTCTTTCTAAAGAGCGACAGAGATGCCTCAGTGTGTGGGCAGAGCTGTGGGCGGAGCCCTAGGAGTCAGACCCTCCATCTCTTATAAGAACAAGAATCTGGCCAGGTAGAATGAGAAACAGCTGCCTTTGCACAGCCCTGGAGCGCATTCCCCCAAAGTCTGGGGTGCTAGGTGTTGATAATCATGAGAGCTGGTCTCATGAGAAAGCAAGAGGTGTGGAGACATCTGTCACATGCAAGAAGTACTCCCTACAAGTCTGAGCATAAAATTCTCTCCTGGGACTTCTCAATCCACCTGAAGGCCAAGTCCCCAGAATCCTAGGAGATGCACTGCATCCTGTCACCATGTAGCCTACCCTCCTTCAAGGTGTGTGCGTGGGAGTGGGAGGTAGGCGGGGATAACTCCATAGGAGGGCTGAGCTTCTAGTTATCCAGATCAGCTGGCACTGTGCTCTCCATGTCTGGCAAGTTCTGCTCACTGGACTGTGGAGTTCAGCATCTATTAAGGTCTGCTTAGAATCAGGGCTGATGGAGGGAGAGAGGAGCCTGGACTCCAGTATCTCTCTAGGGTCTATCAGCAGAACTGACCTCTGCTGCTCCAGAAGAAGCTCCCAGAAACCTGTCACTGACTGAGAAAGTCAGAGATGGCAAGGCTGTAAGGACTCAGAGGTCCAGCCAGCAACCTAAGGACAAACACTCCCTTAAGTACCAATCTGTCTGGCTGTCCTTCTGTCATTCCTAATGGGTACCAGAGGTAGATGTTTGACATAACTTTCAGGGGGACACAGTCTTCCTTGGCTCACACCACCAGGAATGGGACTGTCTCACCATTTGCCTGTCTCTACTTTGCCCCTTCTGTACGAGCTGCCAACCGGAGGAACCAAGACCCAGAGGGCTCAAGGCAGGAGGGTGTGATGGAGGCTGGAGGCCTATGCAGCACAGACTGGAGGGAGGAATATGAGGGCCTGAGAGGGTCTCAAGTTCATTTACACTCTGGCAATGAACATGTTTAGGAGATGGTCCAAAGCGTTGCCCTCCTGATCCTTCCCCATCCTTCCCCATCCTGCAGCTGCTGCTGGTGTGGACGGGGTGCCTGATACAGCTCACAACCGACAAAGGCCACTGCAGCCGGGACCTGTCCTCAGGTGTAGGGCAAGGTGGCCCACTGCTCTGTCTCAGGACAGGACAGATGGGTACTGTCTTTTCTCCCAGGCCTCTCCTTAGACATGCACCGCCTCCATCCGGGGCTCTCTGGACTGTGCTTACATACAGCTCTTCTGTTTTCAGACTAATTCTTTAAGCCACAGGGGGCTTTCTGTACCAAAGGGCACCGGCCACTAGATACGCCCAGTAGGAAGACAGAGCGAGGTGCTCTAATTTGGGGAGAAACAGAAAATGCTCCATTTGCTTTAAAAATTAAGAACACGGAACATGACACTATTAAAAATAGAACGCCGAGGTCTACTAATAATTCAATTTTTATGCTCTTGGCAGATGTGGGCTGAGACAAAGAGAAAAGAAGAAAGAAATCAGAAAGTGAAAAGAAAGACAGCTTCAAGAAACAAAGATGTAGGAAGCAGGGAGATGACTCAGCCAGTGAAGGGGCTTGCTGCCAAGCCTCACGTCATGAGTTCGAGCCCCGGGAATGGCATGGTGGAAGAGAACACTGCAAACTGTCCTCTGACCTCGCAGGCATGCCGCGGCACTCGCACTCTCACACAGCGCACAGAAATGAATCTGCATGATATGATATTTTAAGAACAAAGCAGACACGCAGAGATGCAGGCTGAAGCAGACAGATACAATGATCAAAGGGAGCGAGGATGGGCACGGGAAGGGGAGGAGGGAAGAGATGAAAAAGAACCCCTAGCAAAGGGCAGGCAGGGGAGTGATCCCTCGCCCCGCTCCCCCCACTCCCCCCCACCCCCCGCAAGGCACCCTTGCTCACCCATCCGAGGCCTGTTGCAATTTTTTTTTTCAACCAAAGTGAAGTGAAAATATCCCCTCTGCCCCATTCACTTAGCAAGGCCTTGCTCACTTGCGTTCAGGTCCTTGCTGAGGAATTTATAACTTTTCTCAGGAGAAGAGAAGGAAAAACAGGCCAAGGAAAGGTTCCTATCCGAAAGACTGCCCCCAACCCCTGTCCCACGGGCCCTGGCCACCAACCCGCTTCTGGGTACAACGCAGGATGAGGAAGGTCTCGATGCTGTGTTCCTTGAGGTAGGCATTGCGCTCACCACCACAGCCTGGTTCCACCTCATAGTCCCCATTCAGGTAGTTGAGTGTGGCCTTGGTGATATGGATGCGGCTGTAGTGGGGGAGGGCAGAAAGTGTGATCTGAGAACTGTAGTTGGAGATCCTTCACACCTCAGGGCCTCTAGCTCTGCTTCAAATGCCCCCCCCACCTTGCCGTGAACAGAGTGACACTCCCAGGTTATTTCCAGTCAGCACTCACAGCAGCCATCCCTCCCACATCTCGTCTATCAAGAAGGACCCTATGGCACCTTCCCCAAGGAGCATGTCTCTGATCTTACAGCCATCCTGCTCAGAAGCCAGCAATGTTCCTGCTACTACCAGCTGGGGTCTAACCTGCACCCTGACATGTAGGTCTCTCTCAGTCAGAAAGACTGTTTCTCCTGGCTGTCCTTAAAAGACTATCTGTGACATTTCTGTCTACTGTGTCTCCCCAAACCTGTGTCCTGCTCCCCGACCTCACCCCTGCCCCATTGGTCCATTGGGCCTACCTTTCTCTCTGCCCAGATATCCATGCCAGCTGGTACTTCTGGGTCCTGTAGGGAACTAGTCTCTCTCTGAAATAGGTTGCTATCCGCTATAGTTCACAAGCTGCCATCTGATCGAATGCTTGGATGTTTGAGACAATATTCCTTACGACTTATACATAAACTCTGGTGAATGATTGGCTAAGTGAAACAGTCTTTCTTTTCTGCAGTGCTGGGGGCTGAACCCAGGATCTTGTACATGTTAGGCAAGCACTCTACGGTACAGATACATCCCAACTGCAGTCCCCACCAAACTAAAGAACTCTCTGATCCTACCGGCCCACAGCACACCTGCCTCCAGCCTGCCTACTCCAGCCCCACCTCATGACAGTCTCTCCGGGGTGCGAAGGGAACTTTGGGTTCCTACCTGCGCCACCCTACAGCCCTTACTCACCCTGCCTTGCCACCAGCTTCCATGTGGTTGGCCAGCGTCACATCATTAGACCAGACGTCAAACTGCCACTTTCTGAGACCCAGGACACCGCAGTGTACTCTTCCGCTGTGAATTCCCACACGCATGTTCACGTTCACCCCCGTCACCTCCCGGACCAACCTGGGGACGGAGCAGGGGTAAGGCTGGGAGAGGGTCAGGGGCTAGGCATACATAGCAGGGGTGAGGCTGGGGGGAAGGACTGGGGTGAAAGGGGAGTTGGGAGGTGCAGGGGTCAAAGAGGCATTTCTTCCTGAGCAGCAGGTGTTGGGTTGCCCGCTCAGATTAACCAGAGAAGTGATGTTTCTGTTTCGGCCACAAGGTGGCAGTGTGCTGCACAGTAAGACGAAACATTCCCCCCCATCCCCATCTGATACCAACTATTCTATTGTCACGGCCACTGTCCATTAGACTGCTCAGAAAACTGTAAATTTGCTATCTTGAGCCCATGGGGGAGATGTAGTCACCCTGAACCCTAATCATACCATGCTCTGGAGGCAAGGTAGACTTGGAATGGTTTCCCCAATATGGATCGATGGATTCAATGTCATTGTTCCTCTCTCAAGGTTAACAGGATACTGGAGGCGGCAGTTACATGGGTTACATGGGGGTGTGGGTATGGTCATCACTGTAGGAGGACACGGGAAGACTGAGTCTGGGAAAGTGCAGGGAACTAGGTTGTTCCTTGAACTACAAGACATCTGTAGTCACAGCCACAAGCTCAAGAGAACAGTCCCAGTATGGGGTGGGCCCTTTATAATCTCACACTCTGAGGGAGAAGAGGGAGTTCTCCACCTGGATCTGGGGCTCACAACCTACCCTGGGTCTGCAGAAAACCGTTCAGCAGTTGGAGAAGAATAGCTACTGAGTTTGCACTTTTTAGAAAATAGCGTTCCTTGACATTCAGCCCACTGCGGCAGTCTGACTTGCTCTGGTGGGCAGGCACCCCCACCAGGCCCACCCCAATCCCACCTCTCAGATCACCTGCCTCCCCTCTGCCCATCTGCAGGAAAGACTCAGGATTCCCTCATGTCTCTCATCCTGGGATCGACTCGTCAAGCATTGGTACCAGAGCTGTCCCTTCTTGCCGAGGTGCCCATGGGCACTCGCTGAGGAAAACGACGCCTCATTCTATTGTTTCTCTGCACTCCAGAGACACCTGCTTCCTGCCCCTCAGTGTAACCAGCCACTGCTCCCTGCAGGGGCTTGTGTCTCTTACCTTGTGGGTCCAGCTGACACACTCAGCTAGCAGTACAGAGAGAGGCCAAGGCCAGGCCTTCCCTTCTAGCACCTGGCTGGTGCTTCAGGACATGAGTGTGCAGCCCAGTCATGCAGGAGCCAGTCAGTAGAAGCTACTATGCCAATAAATGGGCCTAAACTCCCTTCCTGGCCCAGGCTCCTTCGGCTATTACTGAAATATCAGTGATGGAAGAGCCTCGGTCTCATCTGAGGAGGAAGTGAAGCCAGTGTGCTTTACATTGAGTACGGGGTTGTGAAAAGTGGTGACATTTAGGGGACAGGCCATTGGCTCAGGCATGGCCCCTCCTGCCAGCCCTCTCAGGAAGCCTCCTCCAGGAAAGCTGCGGAGCTCTACAGTGTGGATGAAAACTGAGATGCAGTACTGCCCAGCAGCCTAGCAGGGGGCCCTGGGTGCATCAGGCCATTTCCCGGCCTCCATCAGTCACTCCTCAGACAGTGGGGTGTCCCCTGGAATGGATAAAGCCCAAGGTAGGCACTTACGAGATGGCCTCGATCATGTCCATGCCCATCTCTACGCAGCAGTGGGCGTGGTCAGCCCTGGCTTCAGGCAGCCCAGAGACGCAGTAGTAACAATCCCCAAGGATCTTAATCCGTAAACAATGATTCTCCTGCAAAGCAAATTAGTTTAAAAAATCTAAATTAGTGGGAAGGGGAGTGGGAGGAAAAAGATGAGCAGTGGAGTCCCCCTGCCTCAAGTGAACTGTCTTCTTGAGAGGCGAGCTCAGCTCCAGTGTCGAACTGGGCCTGGGCACAGCACAGTTACTGGGAGAGGTGGGACATGGAGGAAAATGACTAGGGGCCAGGCAGCCCCCCCAAGCCTAGGAACGCTCTTCCCTTCTTCCTCTTCTTCTCTTCCTCCTCCTCCTCTTCCTCCTCTTCTCTGTTTTTGCTTGGACAAGCATCTCTGGTCCCAATCCTTACCCGGGTGCATACCCGATTCTTGTAATTCTATAAACACTTTTGATTCTTCTTACAAAAAAGCCTAAAGCCCCCAGAAATAATCTTGAGCCACAAATCCAGGTGACCCTCAGCCCGCCTGAGATGTTTGTCAAAAGGAATGTTTGGCCACGCCAGCAAACACACGAGTGCCAAAGAGAGAACAGAGCTCAGTACCCACGGCCACCACTACCACTCTGAGACAGGTGCCACTGGGGCATGGAGGCAGGCCACCACCAAGGCCTAATGGGGGTGAGATGGGTTACATTCATTATCAGTTATTCCAGATGCTTGAGTCTGACTCCGTGCTACTCCACAAAGCTGGGACAGCAGGAGGAGGTGTGGTGAGATCCACCCAACACTCAGGTGGCAATCATGCCTCTGTCTACCTTGTTCAAGCTCAGTGATGGGAGGCTACCCACCTAGCACCCGCAGTGGCCCCAGGAAGGCCCTGGTCACAGTAGACACTTCTCCATATTCTAGCCTGGCACCCTGTCTAGGCAGGGCTGTGTTCTATGCCAGTAGACATCACAGTATGTGGCTACTTACATGGCATGACTCTACAAAGACCCATTCTAGGGAAGAATGACAGAAAACAGAGACTACTCAATGAGTGTCATGGTTGCCACTCTGCTATGAGATGTCACTTCCAACTTTTGTCCAAGTGCTGGTGAATCCTCTTTCCGAAAGCCTCTAGGGAAGGCACCCATATGCTTACAGGCCAGCTGAATATTCAAATGCATTGTCCCATCCCTCCAGCCAACCTCGTCAGGAATGCAGCATGTGGCACCTGATGTGCTCCAGGGAAACAGATTTTGGTGGGGGCTTGGACACTATGCCCTGCAGGCAGGCATAGAAATAGCCCCTTCACGGTCCTTCACAGCCAGGGATAATGTCACCAACTAAGGGGCCAGAGATGATGTGGGACATGAGGCCACACTCTGCAGCCAACACCGGTCTTTACCAGAGTACACACATGGATTAATGTCCTCAACCTCAAGGCCCTCCCCTGGCAGCCCAGTCCAAGCCACCCTCTGGTCCACACTCAGGGTGACTCACCGCTGCCAACTTGTCAAAGCGAGCAAAGAGTTCGTTGAGGGTCATGACCAGCTCCTGGGCAGTGCACTGGGATGCCAGGCTGGTGAAGCCCTCGATGTCGGCAAACAGGATGCTGGGAGACAGGAGGGAAAGGAAGATTTACTATAAACTGTATGGATGCCTGTGTCACCTACATCCATACAGTAAATCTTAGTGCCCATCGTCAGGGAGCACGGCCTTGGAAATATGATTAGCCCACGAGGGTGGGGCCCTTGTGACTAGGATTAGTGCCTTGTGAGAAGGAACAATAGCGGAGCTTGCTTCCCGAGTCTGCTGCCATGAGATGATTACGAGAACATGCTGGAAGATGGCCCTCACTAGAGCCCAGCCTTGCTGGCTGGCACTGTGGACTCAGATTTCCAGCCTCCACCAATGGGAGAGAACTGTTTACAAGCCACCAGTGCGGTACCTGTCAATGCATCCTGGACAGACTAAGACAGGCCTTTATCAGGGAGTAAAGTTGGGGCTGTATCTCAGACACTGGGGTGGCTACAGGCTATAAGAGTCCTGGGGGATTTGTCTTAGAGTTTGTATCTCTGAGCTAAAACACTAGGGTCAAAAGCAACTTGGGGGCAGAAATTTCTTACAATACAACTGAGGGAGGTCAGGACAGGAAGTCAGGCAGAAACCTGGAGGCAAGAACGGAAGCCGAGGCCATGGAAAAATGACAACTACTACTTGCCCTCCAGGGCTTTCTCAGCCTGCTTTATTAAATAGCTCAGGACCCCTTACTCAGGGGCGGTACCACCCATGGTAGGCTAGCCCCTCCTACATTAATCATTATTTAAGAAACTGCCCACAGACTTGCCTATAGGCCAATCGTATGACGGCATTTTCTCAAGTAAGATCCCCACTTTCCAGATATGTATAGGTTTGTGTCAAGTTGCCAAAAAATACACCAATCAGGAAAGGACTCCAAAGGGCTGCTGGTGGGGGGACAAAGGTCTTGCTTACTAGTTGGGGGATCCCTGGTCCTGCTCTCATTCCTAGGCAGGAGGATGGGGGTGCAGCAGAGAGTATGAGCTTTTGACTTGCAGGTGACCATGCCAACCCTTCTGCTGCCTCTTTTATACACTTGCTCTGGAAAGTATAGAACGGAACAGAGCCCCAAAGACCTGTCACTTCCCAGTCTCTAGGGAACCTCAAGTCTGTCACCCCTAGGCGAATCTTTTGGAAGAGCAGAGGTAGACACCTCTCACCCCTGCCACCACCCAGAAGTCCCTAGCTTCTCCTTCTGGGGCCTCCAGCCTCACCATCCAGGGGTGGCATCAGCCACACCAGCCAGATATGGCTCTTTTGTCCCTTCTAGAGGTTTCTGTCCTTTAGTTTGGAAATATCTCTTTTCCTTCAGAACAAACCCCAAGAGGGAGAGTCTCAAGGTCACAGTATATAAGGGCCCTCACAAGGAACCAGACATGTTCTAACTCCCGCAGACTGAGATGCTTCTAGTAGACACGTCCTGAGCCAAATCATCTCCCTGAGCCCTCTAGAGCCGAGCAGCTCATGCACCAGCCGTGACCCAGCAAATAGACTCTTCCTTCAAATTCATGATCTCCCCAACACATCTTCCTGAGGCTTCAGCACCCATAGACCTAGCTTCAAAATTAAAAATGCACAGCTAGATATATCTTATAACTACATTCCAAATGTTTACTGGCATATCAAGCATGCCTTGTATTTACTTATTTATAATTAACAATTTTAACTTACGTGAGAATATGTATGCAGATGTTTATGGGTTCGTGGACATGCACACATGGGTGGAGTGTGCATGAAATAGGTGTTTTCCTAAATGGTTCTTTACCCTATTTTTGAGACAGAGTTTCTCATTGAACCTAGAACTCACTGATTTGTGAGTCTGTCTGTCTGTTGGTCTGTCTAGCAAGCCTCTGGCAACCTTTCCTATCCAGCTCTTCATTGCTAGAATTGCAGGTGTGCTCCATTTTGTAGAGTTTTTTATGTGGGAACTGGAGATCCAAAGTCAGGTGCCAATCCTGTACTCTAGAGCTACCCCCCAGCCCATCTTTTTTATGTTTGAACATGACAGATTGTGACAGCTAACGAATGGGTACCAAATTATGAGACCTATGGAGCTTGGATCAAATGCAGGCCGAGTGATATACCCACTGCCTCAAGTACTCATCATTTCTTCCTCCTGCTGAACCAACCTGTACCTTCAGATGAAGTATGTCTTTTATAATGATTCATCTGTGACATTCTGATCCTCTCGGGCTAGTGAAGTCCCACAGACAGCAAACAGCTTACCAGAGTGTAAACTTTTCACATGTAAACTAGCCAAGGGAAATTCTCCTCACCCTTGCAGACTCTGGTTACCCTAGGGACAGCTAAGGGGCGACTTGGGATAGCCCCCACACTCTAGTGGACCCTGGGGTTATCCAAACTGGCCAATCAAGATCTTCTTCACCCAACATCACCTTCCTTCCCAAGGATGCAGAATAAAGGCTCTGGCCCACATTTTCCTTTCCTTCCCATAATAAATATTTATTATTTTATTACTATATTTACTAGTTTAACTAATTTAACAATTTCTTAAAGCTATTTTAAACACACTGAAGCTGGGGGTGCTCTCCTTGTACCGGAAGCCATGGATTCTATCTTCCACAGCACAAAGTAAAATGATATAATATATAATAATAAATTCCTTTAAGATCCTACATGTATTCATTTCAGCCTCACGGCTACCCTCTGAGGTTACTACTTGATTTTAAGAGAAGAAAATTAAAGCACAGAAATACTTAATTACTAACCCAAGGCCAGAAAGGCAACCTAGATGCCCATTCCAAGAGTACAACCAGTACATGTTATGTGGTCTGTCAATGCCATAGTCACTCAGAGAATAAAAACATCCTGTGGTGTCCTGGCAATGACCATGGAGGCACATTCCACAGCTGCTCACAAACCATCAGGGCACATGGTAACAGGCTGGGTTACCAGGAAAGGCATCCTGGGGTTTGGGCTAGGCTATCCCAGGGGGAAAAACACGGTCCAAGGACACCACAGTCCCTGCGTTGATGTCCTGAGGATCCCCTGGGAAGCTTTCCTATGGAGAGGCCTCAGAGCCCCAGCCCCAGGGATTCTAATTTAATCAGAGGTAGGACTCTGTTATGGTTGTTTTATTGTCCTCTGGGACAGAGATATTTCCTCCTCTGGGCTCCCCCAGGTCTCCAGCTCCACTCTAGGCTGGTAATGTGACTGCAGGATAATGGCTGGGTTGAGAGAGAGGCAAGGACAAGACATGCTATATGCTGCAGATGAGAGAAGAAGAAAGGTGTGGGCATTGCATGACTGCCCATGGGCTGCCATGGCTGTGGCCAGGGATGATTGGGACTGTGGGGTCTCGTGAACTCTGATGCTTTCCCTCCCTGTGGGTGGGATTGCTGTCCCGCCTGAGGAAGGCCGCCTGGCCTGCTCGGAGGCAGCATGCTGCCCCTCGTCTTATTTCACTTTTCCTTCTTGTTTCTAAGGGGGGAGAGAAAGAGGAAGGCTTTCTCAATCTCTATAAAGCAATGGTTACATTTTTATTTGGGATTTTTTTTTTCTCCTAGGAAACCAAAAACCAGTGGGAACTGGGGCCAAGATCAGTTGGACGTAAGTAAAGCAATCAGAGAGCCTCCCCGCTTGGCTATTATCTTGTTTTAATTTTAAACTCACTGGCTGGTCCATGCTGGGGCTATGCCTTTGAGACCCCAGAGGAGAAGAGAAAGGCCCCTAGCCCTGCAGAAGCAAGACTACAATGAGGCCGGCCCCAAGCAGAGGAGAAGAGAGAATGGGGAAAGGCATGTGTGTGATCTCAAGACCTCTTCCGATCAAAGATCACTGAGCCGCCCAGAGGGAACAGGTCTCTGTCACCCAGGTCACCGGCCTCCACAGAAGACCTTGTCTGTTGTGTGAGCTCTATTTTCTACCACTACCCTTGCTTCTATAATTGGAAGTCCTTGGACACCACAGTCCCTGGGTTGGTTCCCTTAGATCCCCTGGGACTCGTGTCTGTGGAGAGGCCTGAGAGCCCCAGCCCCAAGGATTTTAATTTAATCCATCAGTGGTGAGACTCTGCCATGGTTGTTTTATTGTTGTTCTATTTTATTTGAAATTTGTCTGATAGCTCTACTACACAGTTAGTGGTGAGGACTCACTCCAGCACTAGCTTAAACGCCCCTCTTCACAGGATCTCACCACCCTGATTGAGACATTGTTCTTCTCTCCAATCTCTTCTTTATCCTTTAACCATTCAATATGTAGCAGTCCCCTCTCAGCCATGCTTTTCCTGCCACCATTTCAGTTGCTTACAGCCAACTGCAAGCTAAAACCATCCCATGCAAACTCTAGAAATCAACGTTTTGTGAGTTCCAAATGGCACACCTTTCTGGGTAATGTTAGAAGTCTCGTTCCGACCTGTTCAGTCTCACCTGGGCCTGAGACTCTCTTTGTTTAGGAGTGTGTCCATGCTGTATATGATACCCACCTAGCAGTAGCCTAGCACTTCTCTTGGCTATCAGATCCCCACCGTGATTACCACAGTACAGTGTCCAGGTAGCTTTATCTCACTTTACAATGGCTCCAACACACAGCAATAAGGAAGGATGCTGACAATGTCAAAGAGAAGCTGAAAATGTTCCTTTGGGTTTTTCAAGTCAGGGTTTCTCTTCAGTAACAGCCCTGGCTATCCTGGAACTCATTGGCAGATCAGGCTGGCCTTGAACACACAGAGCTCTGCCTACCTCTGCCTTCCCAGTGTTGGTCCATTGCCACATCCAGCTGTAAATGTTCCTTTTAAAATATGAGAAGGTACAAGTTTATTTAGTTTACTAGGGGCGGTGAAAACACTGCATAGACAGGGGTTCTAGACCTTCTGTTGGAGTCTAAGCAGGTCTCTACTGGGGTCCAGGAAAGCACCCTCCCTGCACACAGCACTATGGCTGTCTGTTACTTAGTCTATTCTCTGCCTCTTCTTACAGGAAGTATAAACTCTTTGGGGAGCTGCAGGACTGACTGGTACTGACTCTGTCTGCATTGCCCTTGGCTTGACCTCCATCCCCCCAACATCCCCCAATCTGGCACCTACATCATAGGTGCCTATGTTAGTTTAAAGGACCGCCATTACAAAGTAACTTAAACGCTGAAGAGATGTATGCTCCCTACAGTTCTGGGTCTGGAAGTCCGAAGTCAAGACTTGTATTTCTGGGGTGCCCACCAGTCTTGGACATTCCTAAGCCAGAGGCTACAAGTCTCAGTTCTCTGTATTTATGTTGTCACACAACACTTCTCTCTTCTCCTGGTGACACAGGCCGTATTTATATGACAAGTATGAGCTGACCTTAACCTATAGGCTCTCTGAAGCCCCCTTATATCTGTGGGGATCTGGTCTAAACCCTTCATGCCCACTGGAGGTCATGGCTAATACAGACCTGTGCTTTATTCTATACGCACATACATGCCATAAAGTTTAACTTATGACTTAGACACAGCAAGAGCATATTGATAAAAAAGCACAACAACTGTAACAACATACTGTAGCAACAGAGATGTGAATGTGCTCTCTCTCTCCCTCTTAAAATTCCTTACTGAACCACTCAGCCTCCCCTCCCTTCTTGCAGATGGCTGACCATAGATCACCTAAACCATGGAAAGCAACATTTTAGATTAGGAGGTCAAGTTCATGAGTACTAGGGTCAACACTTCAGCTTATCTTCTAGGGGTCACAGTACAGTCCAGAGCAGTGCCTGATGTTTCTTATTGAAAGGGAGAGAATGTTCACAGAGCAAGCACGAGAACAAATCGTGAGCCCCCACTTGTCTTGCAGGGCCTCTTGGGATCCCAGCATGCTACCCTGTGAAGCTTGGGGTCCCTCACAGAACCAGCATGGTTACCAAGGCTGGAAGATATTGTGTGGTTATCATCAGGAAGGCTCTCCAGCTGCTAACCTGGGTTGGGAGAATCTCACACAAGGTCTCTGAGACTCCAGCTCTGACCCCCAAAAGCCTCTCTGGCCCGTCTGTGGAAACTTCCACTTGTGTCTGCATTCACCCTGTGAGAGGCATCGGCCATTCTCTGTTCTTTTGTGGGAGGATTTTGCTTTACGACTGTCCCTTATAGAGGCTCCTGTATTTCACAGGGTCTCCCCAACACAGACCATCTGTTCTGCTGCTCTGGGTTTCCTGGCTGTATCCTTGGGGGTTCTAAAGCCAGTTCACAGCCCGGCACCAGGCCCAGACAAGCAGAAAGATGTTAGCTCATACATTAGCTCATTTGAGACTTCCCTTGCCACACTGGTGGGTCCTCAGAGAGGCTAGGCACTGGGAACAGGGCCCACATGGGGAATACTTCCCTAATAATCTGTCCTCTGTCACTCTGTAGCTAGTCTGACTTCTTCTACTCCAGGGCACAAGTGTGGGGCATGCCATCAATGACTATCATAGGCCCTCCATAGCCCTGCTCTGTCCACGGACATTTCCTTACGCTTGTCCCCTCTTTCTGCCAACAGGTTCAATGACTTACGGGCTGTTAGCATCTGGCCCAGCTCCTGCACACAGAGCCACATCCTGCAGCATCCCTGGGTACTTAGGCCTGGGTGGGCAGGCAGTGCTATCAACTGTGTCTGAAGAGTCCCCTGTATCCTCATCCAGATCAGGGCAATGAAATGGGGGGGGGGGAGGCAGGAAACAAGTGAGGTACAGTCTCCGTCCACCTCTTATGATACTGACAGCACTGTGGCCAGAAACACCCTGGGGGGCTCCCCACCATTGTATGCTGAAAGCCTGAGTGGGGAAGCCTGGGGAGAAAGCCATTTCTTTGTGTCCAGTGGAGATGGCCCTGCAGCACCCACCCTCAATCTTCTTCAAATCATCTCGCCTGGCAGACACCTGAGTTGGTGGCCTTGTCACGTTAAGGGGAAGACATGAGACATTCACATCCAGGCATTGGCACTACCAGGTGTGAACAGTCGCCAGAGGGCTTTTTTTTAAAAGATTTATTTATTTATTATGTATACAGTATACAGAAGAGGATACCAGATGTCATTATAGATGGTTGTGAGCCACCATGTGGTTGCTGGGACTTGAACTCAGGACCTCTGAAAGAACAGTCAGTGCTCTTAATCTCTGAGCCATCGCCAGAGGGCTTTTTAAACATGTTTTTAAAAATGATTTTGCATCAGTCAGAGGCACAGGCTGGAAAGAAAAAGGGGAATGACCTAGGACAGGACACAATGTCACCAAGGGGAGACTCTGCCCAGGGGGCCATAACCTCTTCATCCTTATAGGAACTTCAGCAAATGGAGTCCAAGGAGAGAAGCTGGGGGACCTTGGATCAAGGTATCTCCTGCAATACACTTTGCTAGCTAGCTTGTGGCCCTCCTGCAGAACCCAGGCCAGCCCATAACAACGTCCCAGCTTCACCACACAAGCAATGGAACCTGATGGAGCCTGTGGACGGACACTCCCCCAGGGAAGTGCCAGGCTCTGCAAAGTGCTTTCTAAGGAGAGGCCCAAGGAGAAGGCTGTACAAAAACCCAGCAACAGTCAACCTGATCTGCGTGAATTGCTTTTCTTTTCTATGCCGCCTACATTTGCCAATTCCCCTACAAAACACAGGCCTTTATATAATAAAATGTTTATGTTTGAAAGGCTGAAAGCAAATCATTCTTTTTCTTTTAGAACCTGATTCTGACCCTCTCATCTTCACAAGGCTTTTCTCGACTTGGCCCACTCAGAATAATCCTTATGTCTGAATTCTTAGCAGGATCCAACCCGTGGGTCACACTTCTTTGTACTTGTCTCAGAAACACGGCCCATCATGCTCAGCCATCAAAGCCTCTCTCTCCCCTGTCTCCTCCGCCTTGCCAGGCTTGCCAGGCCTTGACTTCCAGAGAGCCTGGTCCTTGCTGATGGCTGGCTCATTCCTAGCTAGTCCTCATATATGCCTCAACACAAATGTGGCCTTTTGTGAATCCTAAACAAGGAGAGGCTGGAGCCCTGTCAGGTCCTGTCAGGAAGGCTGGAGTGTACAACCTGCTTCGCTTTACCATATGAGCCACCTCTGGGCATATACCCAGACCAATTAGAAGCGGAGCTATGAACAGTACTTGCTCATCCATACATACAACAGCAGCACTTACAACCCCTAAAAGGTAAAGCAGTCTGATGAAGCATCAGAGGAAGAAAGGATAGCCGGATTGTGGCGTACACAAACAGAATACGACTCGGTCTCAGCACAGGAGAGAACCCTGACAAATGCCACAACTTGGTTGAACCCTGAGAACAGTATGCCAGGTAAGCCAGGCCAGTCATCAAAAGCACAGATTCTATATGGTTCTACATATATGAGATATCTATAATAATCGAGCTGATAAAGAAGAAAAGTGGTTTCTGGAGCGGAGGGGAGCGGGGTGGGTCACAGGGACTGAACAGCTACAGTTTCAGTTTGTGACTACAGCACCGGAGGCGAGGGTGGTTACACAATGCTGAATGTAGCTAATGCCACTGATACTTACAAGGATGGATTTAAAACATGATAGATACATAAATCTACCTTTTAAAAGATTTATCATTTATTTACATGTGTGTATATCCATGTTTGGATATGTACATGAACATGCACTTGTCCATTAGAGGCTAAGGGTGTGTTGGAACTCCTGCAGGTGGAGTTACAGGATGCTGGTAGCAATCAGTTGTGGGTGCTGGGAACCGAACCTCAGCCTTCCTTAAGAGCAGCAAGCTCTTAACTACAGAGCCATCTCTCTAGACCCCTATGATGAAAAGTAAATAAGAGGTCCAACCCCAGTGGTCCCTAATAGAACTGGCTGGGGTGTCAAGCCACTGTTCCAAAACAGTCCTCTGCTCAGCTCTTACATCCCCATGAGGGCTGGATATTACCTAATAGTGGCCTTTTTACAGCATCACCTGGCACACAGAGGGATCTCAGTAAATGATTACAAGGCAGAGACCATTTGCACCCAAAATTGGTAAGGGGTGGGCATTCTTCTAGCCCCAGGTTTGAGATGCCCATGGTCCATTCTTCACATGGCAGAGGATGGACTGGGAATCAGTACTTTCCACATTCTGCCTTAGAAGGCACACTCCATCCCTGGGTGTCTAAGCATCTCAGACATGGTCCATGATCATTATAATTCAGAACCACACCACGAGGTGGCTGAGCCAGACGCTAGAGCAACCTGGGAAATGCAGCCATGTCCTTGAAGGGGACGGGAGAGATGATAACCTTCAAGAGGGGAGAGAGGAGAGAGAGAGAGAGAGAGAGAGAGAGAGAGAGAGAGAGAGAGAAGGAAAGAATCATGGAGGTCCTCCCCACATCCTTAAATTCAGGAGGAGGCCATACCTCATTCACAGCCCAGAATAGACAGCCCCTCTGCTGGACTCCTGCTGAAATCTCAGGGTTTGCAGGTACCAGGGAATGAGACAATGAGGCTCAGACTCAATATCCCAAGTGAAACTCCAGAAATGGGGAGGTAAAGATGGGGACTGGGGCAAAGAAGTTATCTTGGAAAGAATATACTTCCCTGGCAGGGGTCCGCACCCCCTAGAGACAGTGGCCATCCATCTCTTCCTACAAGGAAGAGTCTGAAATAGTCTTAACCCACTCTATCACCCCAACACCTTCAAACTCTAAGAGCTCCAGTGTGAGTTAGGGGAGTCTAGTGGAGGTCACCCTCATTCAGAAGGCCCACCGGGGAAGTCAGAAGCCCCTCCCCGGGCATTCTCTAACCCCTGGCCTTTGGAGTCATGGATTACCACGTGATCTTGAAGCTAGCTTGGCCATCTCCCTGGACACACTGGGGGCTTCCCACACATGTATCCTAACTTTAAGTGTCTCCCAACACTGGGCACCTTCAAGTCACTCCCAGAGACAGCACACACATTAACTTCAAGCATCTCCAGGAATGGCATGTACCTCTGGAGTGCCTCCAGGGATGATATATCTTAATTTCAAGTCACCTTCAGAGACAGTGTCCCTTAGCTCCAAGCCACACTCCCTGTTTCTAGTGCATCTTGGAGTGCAATTCGAGACTCCACAGGGGTGACACGCATTAAACACATGAATGAGCACACAGTCCATCCCCAGGTTATCACTGAGAAAATAAGGCTCTAATAGGGGACTGTCCACAGTCCCACGGCTCCCAGCTAACAGGGCTGGGATGTGTGTCAGTCTGCTCTGTGCAGACACTTTGTCTCGCTCCACCACTCCACAATGTGACCCCCAGGCAAGAGTGACTTGGGATGTTTGCATCTTCTTACACCATATTCTCTTCTTCTAGCCCAGTGGTTCTTAACCTGTGGGTAACGACCCCTTTTGGTGGTTAGTCAACTCTTTCACAGAGGTTGTCTAAGACCATCGGAAAACAGATATTTACATTACAGTTCATAACCATAGCAAAATTACAGTTATGAGGTAGCAATGGAAATAATGTTCTGGTTGGGGGTCACCGCAACACAAGGAACTGTATTGAAACAGCATTAGGAAGGTTCAGCAGCACTGCTCTAGCCGCTCTGAGGCCTGGTGTCCTGGTAGGAATAAAAACACTCTGAGCTGCCAGCCACAGGGGCTGACACAGCCCATCTGTCAGGACTCATCAGACAGGAGAGGCCTCTGGGATCTCATGCCACAGCCAATTGTAGGCCAGGACCAAAGCATCCCTTAAACTCCGTGATGATTCTCAGCTGGTACCCTAGGAGCTGTATGTTCGGGCGGGGGTTGATTTACTTTCCTTGTGGCCTTGCTCTTGGTGGGGACGGAGAGCAGCATGCCATCACCCTCTAAATATTACAGCTCTGCAGAGAATTGAAGAATGTGACTCATCACCCTTTCCCTGTCTGGCTAAGAACCCCAGGCCTTTCTCTGCTGATTATGGGTGGATAACAATCCAGAACACAACAGCGACAGTCATGGCAGCTCCTGACTGCTGAACACAAACATCAGACCTGCCACATACTGTCATCACATCCCCCTGCCCCCTCCGCCTCAGCCCGCAGTAAGTAGAGGCCACTGCTCCTCTATGTGCAGAAGAGGAAACTGAGGCTTCCTCTATGTGCAGAAGAGGAAACTGAGGCTCGGTGCCTTAGTCACATAGCACACAGCAGAGATTATTTTAGCCCCGGCACCCAGGCCTAACCTCTGTACTTCTGGGTTCTCTGTGAACATGCCCTGGTGTGATTTTACACTATGACATCCTCCACTGCCACCCAGTCTAAATACTTCCAATGTGAGACTAGAGTGAGCACATGCCTCTCCTCGGGGCTACATCCAGGCTAGGACCCAAGGAGAGGCCCCCAGGAGAACATCTGTGTGACTGTGGTTCCCTAATGTCTGACGTATGCTACAGTTCTATCCCTCCCTGAGGACATAAGGTTCAGTACCCCTGAGCATCACGGCATCTTCATTTTTCCATTCTCTTTGTTGGCTACTGTCATCAATCTGGCTTATCCTAGATAGAAATAAGTCCACTGTGACAGGGGCCTGGTTTGTGCCTTGTGGATACTGAGATGGCTCTGGGACTTTCCTTTCAATGACCTGAAGTCACTGCCGGGAGTGGAGACAATGGTACCCGGAACAAGGACCATCACTTGGGATTATCACTGCGAGCCAAGCAGGTCTGGGTACTTTGAGCAAACTCTTTGCTGGAGGGCTGGGGCTGAGAACCTGTGCCAGACTATTTCTCAGAGAATATTTTCTTCCAAATTATCTGTGCAAACATCAGTGGAAGCAATAGGAAACTCTGCTGAGCTTGGAGCAGCTAAAGAGAGCACCTGTGTCCCCTGCCAGGGACATGGTCAGGGAAGATGGAGTGAAGAGCTCAGGACCCAGCTCTGACATGTTGGGGACACTTGAGGAGCATGCCTTTCCCACCTGAAATTCAAGCCTCTTTCACCTGTTCTAATAGGCAGGGAAAGGTATGTCTTCCAATATCCCAAGCTTCCTCAGCCATGTGGATGAACACATATGTGTGTGTGTGTTAACACACCAACCTCTCACACATGTGAAGACTGTAGGCACACAGAAATCATCAAGGAAGTGACCTTCCACACCTGAGGACAGGCAGAGGAGCCAGCATGCCTTCGACTTTACAGGGCTCGTGCCCATTTGTCACATGGTGGCCTCTACACCTCAGCCAGGTGGCCATCTGCCTGGGAGATCATGGTGGCTTCTGGCCATCTTAGCTCTGCCTTATATAAAGCATGGGTGGGCTGCAGGGCTGCTGCAAATCTCCACCCCTCACACAGATGTGTGGTGCATCTACACTTTCCCCTCAAAGCCTCGGCTTTTGAGTTTTCAGCAGCAACAGGTGGGAGGGGTCATTGATTGATGCAGAATGGTCACCACACAGCAGAGCCCATCTGGAAGCTGCATGGCTCTGCTGGTTCTACATGCCAACCAGTGTTGAGTTCCCCCACCATCCCTGCTGGCAGCCAGTGGGGGGCAGTGGGCACGATCCAATGGCTCCCCTGACTCAAAACTGCCCAGGCCCCCCAAGCTTCTCTTCACTCAACCTCAGAGGACTCAAGGCCTTAGGAAATTTTGCCCAAAGAGGAAGTAACTTCCTCAGAGCTCACAGTGGCTCCTTTTCTGAGCATCTGGAAGAATTACCGGGCTCTTCAGGAGCCATGGTGGATGAAGGCCACCTGTATCGCTTATGTCCCTGTGGAACTCATAAGCAGATTTTGCACTCTATTAACCTACATCTGTTTGCACATCCCTGCTGTCAGCGGCTTCTGCCTAGGGAGGCAGCCAGTGTGCAGCAGAGGCAAAGCAGGCTTTGGAGCAGGCTGGCTTTACCTTGCTGGCTGGGGAGCCTCCAGCACAGGCCTCAACCCAACGGCATCTATAAATTAGGGCTGTTTGTACCCTGTGCAGGGATATCAAAGGAACATGCCTGGAACAGTGGCTTGCGCGCGCGCGCGCACACACACACACACACACACACACACACACACACACACACAGGCTGGTAAAAAGCACTGGGATCCATGTCTATGTGCTTTGTCCTTGTCAGGTGAGGGGTCCCCGAAAGGATTCTTCTTTTCTCTCCTTCTTTCTCTATTCTCTTACATCCTTGCCCACTACTTCGGATCCTGACAGGAAGTTAAACAGGGCTAATTCCCCAAGCAGACAAAGGACAGGGCTGGCTCACTCCACAGCACCAGACCATCCTGTTAGGTTGTGCTTCCCCCACCCCCCAAAGCCCCCAGTTAAAGGGAGGAAGTGAGTGTCTCCAGGTCCAGTTCTCCCACCCACCTTGCCCTTACCCGTACCTCACATTGTCATGTTTCTGGATGTAAATCTTGTGGAACATCATATCCTCCTGCTTGGCATTGATGTCTGCTTTCATCTCCATGGCAACATGCCGGGGAAGGACAGACAGCAGCAGCCGCTCCTGCAGAGGGAAGCGGAAGAGTCTGTCACCATCCCTTCCACATGTCTGGTGAGTCCCCCCTCATTCATACCCAGGCTTCTGGCCACGGGGTGCTGGAAGACCTCCCAGGGTCTCCTGAGACCCACAAAACTGCAACAGCTGGAGTCATGCCCCAGGGTTCTCTGGGATACCTCCTGGCCCATCACGTAGAATGGTTCTCCATTCTGCATCGGCGATGGTGCCTTGAGTATCAAGCAGTTGGGGTTAAAACCTTAAACACCTCTGTGGTCTTGGCCAAACTACTACTGACAGCATTAGCTAGATTCATCCAGCCAGTCATCAAGTATTTATAGGTGTGGTGTCTACTATGTGCGAGGCAGTTCTCTGAGTGTGAGGATCAGAGCCACGCACCTACAGGCAGGCGAAGCTCCTCCGGGGGCTAGAAGCAGACTGCTTACCATAGGCTAGGAGAAAGGCCCAAGGCCCTTCAGAGTCTTTCAATTCCAAGTGGGAGATGGCTGCCCACGAATAAGAGGACAAAAAGGTAACTTCTCTTGAAGGACCAAGGGAAGTTAAAGCCAGGCACAAAAGAGGTGGAGAGAAGCAGGGAGAAGGGACAGGGCCACATGTGACAAGTCGGGACAGGGCCGCATGTGACAAGTCACAGCAGCTGCTTATATAGAGTCAATCTCTACCGTTTCCTCCAAGGTCTGTTCTGCTCCAGAGTCCCCAGCTGCCTCCTGTGCAGACTGGCTCTATCTGAACGCCATAGCCTTGGCTCAGGGACAAGGCCTCTGCCAGGCTCACACACCTAAGTATTCTCCCCTCGGGCCTTTCATTCCAGTGGGCTGCAGTCCTCTGCCTCATTCTTGCCCATCACTCTGCACTGAATTCTGAGTATCTTCCCATCTGCCCCCAGGTAGCCTTGAGACCTCCTTGCTTCTGTGTCTTTTCTGGTTCCTCTTCTGGGCCCCTACTGAAGCATGTCTTACTTCTGTCCTCAAAACACTCTTGCCTCAGCAAGCAGATTCATTGCCAAACCACAACCATCCATCAGCTCGTCACCTCCCCTCATCTCCAGCCCATGGCTCACTGGCTCCCAAATGCCCACCTGTAACATCACATCTCCAGCAAAATGGATCCTCCCATCCTTTCCTTCCCAGGCCTTTGCAGAGAGGACCTTTCTATCCTCCTGCGCCGAGGGCCGGATCCTACCTCTGTAGAAACTGCTTACATTTCTAGAACTTTCCTCTCCTCTCTGCCCCAGGCCAAGCCCCGAGTTCAGCACTGAGCTGGGAACAGCTCTTTTATCTCTTTTTCTTTTGCATCCTCTTCTATGGCTCTATAAAGCTCACCTTTTTCTGGGACTCAGAAGCACTGTCTGGCTCCACATCTTTCCCTCAGCCCTCCCTCTTGCCTGTACAGCCTAAATCTCTCCAAAAACACATCTCTATAGCTCACCCCTGCTTAGCATCACCACATCATGCAGGATTCCCAGACCTCGTTTCAAAAACCAGAAACAAATGATCATTATCCTTGGGGAAAGATCACGTCCATAGTGCCCCTGTAAAACCGAAGTGAAGGAAGGTGTTCCATTCTCCGGGGAGAGGCTCCAGAGTTGATAAGAGATAAGATGGGGTTCCAGAGGAAGGCAGGGACTTGGGGTGAGCAGAGTGTATGCATAAGGAATGGTAAGCCTGTCGGATATTGCTAAGCAGGGCTTCCTTAAGGAAGCTGGGCTAGAAGCCCAGGGAGGGATGAGTGGATGGAGGCTGAGGGCAGGGCTGTATGGAGTTCAGTTGGAAGAGTATCTGTCTAGCAGGCGTGAAGCCTTGAGTTTGATAAAATATGGACACACTGAGACATGGCTACATCCCCAGGATTTTGGAGAGTAGAAGTTCAAAGTCATCCTTGACTACAAACAAGGTTCAAGGCCAGCCTGGGCTATCTAAGGTTACGTCTCCAAAGTGGGTAAGTATAAACAAGGGCAATCAGACTTCAGATCGGTGTCCATTTGGGCACCTAGAAAAACACAGCAGCCACAGTGGCAGTGTGAGAGAGGACAGGCAGGGACAGGGGCCCTGGAAAGCTCTACCTGGCCATCTGGCTATCAGCAGGCCTGTCGCTGTAAGCATCTACCACGTATCCAGACCAGACAGAGACACCTGCACTACAGTCAGCAGAGCCACAGTCTGTTCTTTTCTGATGTTCTCACCCTTCTCTTCCTATCTCTAGCTCAAAGAGAGATTTCCTGTGCTCACATGGCCAGGGGGCCTGATAGCCTATGTATGCTAGTGTTTGCTGAGGACCAGAGGGAAGGGCCCACTGGTCTACAAGAACTTCCAAGGTTATGCTGGCCCAACTGTATAGAGACCCCTCAACATGCTGCCTGCCTGCTGGGGATACCGGTGAGCAGTCACTATATACTGTATACACTGTTAGCGGGGAGCAGGGACAGATAACCATCTGCCTGGGTTACACAAAATGAGAAGTAGTGACCCAGACCTGAACCCCAAATCATCTCTCAGGACAGGAGCAGCTGGAATGTTGATACCAATCTAAGTCACCGCCCACCTTACCCAGGAGAAATGTCTGAGGGTTTTCTCTTGACAGAAAGCTGTAGCCCTGCGAATGGCCAGCTTCTTTGGTCAAGTGCAATCTCAGGAGAGACAGGAACATCTTCCATCTCTGAAGCAAAGATGGAAGTGGACAGAGAAGAGCTGGGTCCGGGGACCCAAGAGGCTGACAGCACTTGCCTTCTTCCCCCTTCCCCTGGGTAAATGCCTCTACCCAGGCTGGAAATACTGACTGCCCTCACTTCTTCAACCTGTGCGGGCCCAGGATAGAAGAGACCTTTGACCGCTTGACCACAGGCCCTCAGGAGAAAACCACAGGCAAGGGACAGGGAAGGCCCAGAGTATCCTACAGAGCAATTAAGTTGGGCTCCCAGAGAAAAAAAAAATGTTGCTAGGAGGAGGGGCTGGGCAGAGTGCTGAGCATAGCCTTGGGGAACAGGCAGAGAACTAGCCAGCTGCTCCTCTGTGGCAAGCCTTGGCTGCCATCCAGGCCTCCTGGCTTTGCCACACTCACCTGTTGCTGGTTCTCCCGCTGTGAGTGAAGTCGAGCCTGGATACACTCCCGGGTCTCCTGGAAGGCTTGTCTCTGGGAGACCTCAGCTGGGTAGTGGGTGCAGACACCCACAATGTTGGTGCAGGAGAAAATGAGGGCATTGGAGACAAGCTGCAGAGGGAAGAGAAAAGCACACGGAACTCAAGAACACAGCAGGCATGGACACTGGAGCCCTGCCTGACCCTAGTCCTGCAGACCCCAAAGGATGGAGCCCTCAGACCACATCTTAGCAAATTTACACCTGAGCTACTAACAAACAAATGCCAATGGAGTTAACAAAGGCTAGAAGTCAAACTTAAACATTCAAGTTTGCTCATGTCCCCAAAGACCTAAACTTGGCTGGCGCGTGACAGAGGCATAGTACCTAAGAACACACAGTCCCTGAATAATTATGCCAAATATGCCAGAAATATCACAAATTAAAAGAACTGCTGAGTAGAGATGAGGATCCCAAAATGTGGCATGATTTCTTTTTTAAAAGCATGAGAGTTGGCTGCTATGGCACAAAGGGGTCCCTTCTCAAGGAGGTCCTGACCTATTATTCTAAAAATTGGCGCCATAAATCCAGGCTTCACAAGCCACAGAGCTCCACAAGGCCATGCTAACCACTCTGGGGAATGAAGCCTGGCCAGTGGGGATAAGAGGAGGTTCAATGCCTTCCTCTCCAGGCTTCTCTGCACCAGCTAGAGGTTCCCGACAGTGTCATCCTCCAGCATCTGCTCTCTCTCCTCCTCATGGGTCCCTGCTCCAAGCTGAGATGTGTGGAAAAGCATTTTTGACCTCCTTAGTAGCCCTAGGCCTAAGTTTGTTTGTTGTTTTTTTTAAGGGTACTCACTGAAACAAAATGATATAATAGACCCCAAAAGGCAAGGGAATGAGCCCCATGAAGTGAGGTTCTCAAACGGACCTTGGCAAGCAAAATTCTATGGCTATGAGTATGGTGAACCTAGTCCAACTGATGCCCCAAGATTTAAGAAGTCAGGAGCAATCTTGAGTCTGTAGGCTATGGGGGCTTTGAGTTCCAGCCTAGTTCCACACCTAACTTGTTCATCTCAACCCCAGAACACTAACCTCAGCCCTGTATGTGGCCTTCTGGCCTCTGAGGAGCCTTCACTGGTCACCAATTTGGAGTAAGAAAAGTGCTCATCCATATAAATCTCCAAGAGCCTTACTTGGGGATCTCCCCCCACCCACCCAGATGGGGTATAACACATGACTCCCACAGTTCTCTGGGGCTTCCATTGTATCTGTCCTTGACTCAGATCTACCTTATATGAAGGTGTCCCCTGCCGTAGCTGACATCATGGTGAACCACATGCATCCTCCTTGGCCAAGTGAAGGCCCAGAAGCCAGATGAGCTCATGTTGGCCTTGGTGCCTTTGTCTCTAGAGATGTTCCACAGAATGTTTGCCTTGCTGTACAAAGGGGACTTAGCCATCTCATTTTGACCATCTGGCTCCCTGCCCCCACGCCCAAGCCAAAGATGGCTCAGGTGACCACTGGTCCCAACTTTATTGTCTAATGTTACTGTTACCAACTCCTACCCAAATCCTACCAACCTCTAAATCCTGACATTTTATGTAAAGACCTGACATTGAAAAATCTATTTCTGACAAGGGAAGAAAACCCTGCTCCATGGCAACTGGCAAGCCACCTAAAGAATGTTACATATGGATGCTCAAGTTCCCTTAAAGTGCCTACTGCGGTGGTATGAGGAGGTGACTAGACTATCAGGGTGAATTCCTCATGAACAGGTCTAATGCCTTGATGGGAAGAGACTTTTGATTATTCCCTCACCTCTTCCCATCGTGTGAAGATATAGAACCCCAAAGAGGAGTTCACCAGAACCCAAAGAGGATGCTCACCAGAACCCAAAGAGGATGCTCACCAGAACCCAAAGAGGATGCTCACCAGAACCCAAAGAGGATACACACCAGAACCCAAAGAGGATGCTCACCAGAACCCCAAAGAGAAGTTCACCAGAACCCCAAAAAGGAGTTCATTATAACCCAAAGAAGATGCTCACCAGAACCCAAAGAAGATGCTCACCAGAACCCCAAAGAGGATGCTCACCAGAACCCAAAGAGGATACTCACCAGAACCCAAAGAGGATGCTCACCAGAACCCCAAAGAGAATGCTCACCAGAACTCAAAGAGGATTCTCAGCAGAACTCCAAAAAGGAGTTCACCAGAACCCCAAAAAAGAGTTCACCAGAACCCCAAAAAAGAGTTCACCAGAACTCAAAGAAGATACTCACCAGAACCGCAAAGAGGAGTTCACCATAACCCAAAGAAGATGCTCACCAGAACCCAAAGAGGAGTTCACCAGAACCCAAAGAAGATGCTCACCAGAATCCCAAAAAGTTCATCAGAACCCAAAGAGGATGCTCACTAGAATCCCAAAAAGGAGTTCACCAGAACTCAAAGAAGATACTCACCAGAACCCCAAAGAGGAGTTCACCAGAACCCAAAGAGGATGCTCACCAGAACCCCAAAATGGAGTTCACCAGAGAATCCCAGCCAGGCCAGCACTTTAATCTCAGACTTTTAATATCCAGAATGTGAGAAACAAATTTCTTATGTTTACAAGCTTCCCAGCCTACGGTATTCTTAGCAACTCAGACCATCTAAGATGAGCAGATATGTGACGAAGCCTGAAGGAGGGAGGGGCCAGCAGTATAAAGCAGAAGCAAATACACAGGGAGCAAACAAAATATAAAGGTGAGTGCTAGGTGGAGAAGCAATGATAAGGAGGTCTCAGGGCAGGGCAGGGTGTGCTAGGCATTGAGAGACATGTAGTAAGACCAAAAAAGCACATGGTTCGTGAATAAACAACTTAGATTCTCCAGAAATCCAGAAAGAAAATATGTAGCTCAGTCTGAGCAAGCCAGACATAATCACTATACAGTGGGAACCATTAAAGATTGTTGAATCAAAAGTGCAGGATAAACACACACATGGCTTCTAAGACTCAGTAGAGCAAATACACAGGGAACAGAAGGTAAGACACTGCCACACAAGCCACAATATGAGAGAACGAAGACCTGCTTGAGGCTGGGGCCAGGTAAGCAGAGCTGACACAGAAAAACCCCATGACAAGAAAGGAGTAAGCCTAGGAAGAGACAGACTGTGGCCTTCAGGATGATCAGCACAGTGACCAAGAACATGACTTTAGGAAGTCACTGGGGCCACTAAGTGTTAGGTTTGGGGATGCTGAGGTGAAGGCTAAATGGTACACTAGCTAGGAGAAGTCTGTGAAAGAAGAGGGAGCTGCTAGGTGGTAAAAGCAGGAGCAAGACAAAGGAAAGCAGAGAAAATAAAGAGCGAAGTGCAGTGAAGAGAATGAGTAGAGATAACACAACCTGGATAAGAGGTGTTATCCCCGTAAGGAGGCCAGCTCAACTTCCAATGTCTAACATTTCTCCATATTAACACAATAGAAAAGCTACATGACATCTCAGTAGTTACTGGAAAAGCATTTAACAAAATATAACATATATTCACAATCTGAGGGGAAAACCCCCACCAAATCAGGAATAGAAGCCACTTAATCTGATCAAGGACACATACAAAAACATATAGCTACCATCCTTCTTACTGGGAAAGATAGAATGTTCTCTCCTATGGCTAAGAAAAAGTTACATATATTCCTGCTCATCATTTCCATTTATTGTAGTGGTGGAGGTCCCAGACCATGAAATAAGACAAGAGAGAGAGAGAGGGAGGGAGGGAAGGAGGGAGGGAGAGAGGGAGGTGGAGGGAGTCAGGTGCAGCAGCAAATGTGTTTTATTAAAGAGACTGAGGCAAGAAATAAACATAGTCCACGTGTTCAAGGCCAGCCAGGGCACCATAGACCCCACTGAAATGAAGAAAAGAAAGAAAAAAGGTGAGACATATTTAAAATAAAACATTACACTGTCTATTTGAAGACAGCCTAATTGTCTTTTATGGAAAATGCTAATGAATCCAAAAAAACCATGACCAGAATTAATTTGCAAATTTAGAAGTCATAGACTATAAGACTGATAAAAAGCCAAAAAAAAAAAAAAAAAAAAAAAAGACTGGCAAAAGCAAGCAACTCTTTTTCTATATATAAACAATGAAATATTAGAAGTAAAACTGGGGAAAGTACTATTTAAATAGCATTTTAACCATGAAAGTTATGTACACTATAAATTCAATTAATAATTTCCCCACAGAACACTGATGAAAGAAACATTAAGACTTGTTTTTTAAATGGAGAGGTGTATCTTGTATTAGGTAACATACAGATGTCAGTTTTCACCCCCAAACCACTTTCAGACATAACATAATCATGATCAAAGCAATGATAACAGGCCAGATAAGGCAAAATGATTTTGAAAAACATGGGATAAGTTGGAAGATTTAAAGGATTAAACATCAAGACTTATTATAAGGTGTCAGTAACTTAGAAACCATGGAGGACAGGCCAAGGGGATAAAGCTTAAAACAACATTATCTATTAATGGCTGGTTGAGTTTTGACAAAGACAGGCAATTAAATGGAGAAAGATGAGCCTTTTCAACAAGTGATGCTGTCATAGTTGGTTGTATAAATAAAAAAGAATGGAACTTAGACCCCTGTCTCACACCATATAGAAAGGCGAAATCAAAGAGACGCAAAGATGCAGTCTGAGAGCTAAGCCATCAACTCCTACAAGAGGGCATAGGAAAGAGTGTGCCTCTATGAAGACGGGACTCTCCTATTCTCCCTCACAGATAAACGTCCCTCCCTCCCTCTCTCTCTCTCTCTCTCTCTCACACACACACACACACACACACACACACACACACACGCTTCATCTGCACATATGCCTGCACACCAGAAGAGGACCCTGAATCATGAGCTGCCAGGTAGTTGCTGGAAATTGAACTCAGGACCTCTAGAAGATCAGCCAAATGCTGTTCCACTGAGTCATTTCTCCAGCCCATACATTCTAGGTTTAAATTTTTAATTTGGAGTATTTGTAGAGATCAGAGAGCTAGAAAGGGCCTATGAGTGGGTGAAGAGGCCTTTAGTCGGGAGGGGGTAGTAGAGCACATGTAATATGAAGGAGGGAAGGAACACTGGGATTATAGGCTGCTGAAGATGTGTGAAAGCCTTATGGAAGCCTATTGCTCTGTAAGCCAGTCAGGAAAACAATTTAAGGAGCTTGAACTGAGGCACCCTGCATGGATAGACAATGCTTTAGGTATGAGATATGGTCCTATAAGTCATTGGTCATAGATGTGCCCCAAACAGGACAGGCAATTGTCATTGGCCTTTATTGCCCATCATAACCCTTTTGCTAAAGACAAAACCCATTTAGGTTAAAGGCCATATTGAAATCTAGCAACTGGTCTGGAACCTTCCTCCCTGGTGGCTACTTTTAACAGTGTCAAAAGTGCTTACAAGTCACAGGGGAGAAAGAACATATCCAGTGGTGAATCCAACATACTGACCTGCTGGGCAAGATGTGACTGGGTGTAATAGTGGCATGAGTGACACAGGGTAACCAACCACTCTTCTGATTGAATTTAAGGTCTGCTCCACAGAGGGATTTAATGTCCGACACTATAAACCTGGCTAAAAGCTCATGGATGAGGAAATCATAGTGAAGAAGAAGAAGAAGAAGAAGAAGAAGAAGAAGAAGAAGAAGAAGAAGAAGAAGAAGAAGAAGCAGCAGCAGCAGCAGCAGCAGCAGCAGCCGCCGCCACCGCTGCCGCCGCCGCCGCCACCTACTACTGTTGTTTTGCTAAATGGACATGATGTCAAACTGCTCTTTGAATATTTATCTCTACACCCATTTGTCAGCCTTGATCAGAAGAGCTTCATTTTGTAGTGGAAAGCAGTCAATATAGAGATTCATAACTGCTTAAAGTATGCTTGGTCCTAAGGCAGTCTCACCCTCATCCCCAGCCAAGGCTCAGGAAACATTATGGAAGAAGGGGTGGAAAAAGTGTAAGAGCCAGAGGATGAAGAGGAGTGCTGTGAAAGGGTGTCTTCTGGACAGGGCATGACCATTGCTAGCAGCTACTGTTACCTGTCGCAAATCAAACCAGACAATAATTACAGCATGGATGCCGGGGAGTATGTGCACAAACATAAGATTGCTAAAGTATAAATAATAAGCATTTTTGAGACAATATGAAGTAGTTTGAATGTGAAATGTCTCTCATGGGTTCAGATATTTAAACACATTGTATTCAGCTGACAGCACCGACTGGGGGTGGTGGTACAGCCTTGCTGGAGGAAGTATATTACTAGGGGCAGGCTTTGAGAGTTTATGGTCATGTTCCATGTCAGTTTGCTTCCTGCCTCATGTTTTTGGGTGAAGGCATGAGATCCATATTCCTGTTCCTGCTATCATGCCTGACACTTGTTTCCATGTCTCCCCTTGCCTTGACTCTGCCATGATGAACCCATCCCATTGGAACCATAAGCTAAAATAAACTCTCCCATAAGTTTCTCTTGGTCATGGTCTCAGTATGTAACCCTGGCTGACCTGACACTCACTGTGTAAACCATCTGGACTCAAAAATCATAGAAATCTGCCTACCTCTGCCTCCCAAGTGCTGAGATAAGGGGCATGCCCCACTACATAAAACTATTTTTAAAAATAAGAAAATTCAAGGCCTTGTATTTGGCAACAGTTCCTTAGATGTTGCATCAAAATTGCAGAAGACCGAAGAAAAAGACAAAAGTGGATCTTATTAAAATTAAATTAGAAACATCTTCTCTCAAAAAAGTTAGGCAAATGCAACAAGCAACTGAATGGGGAAAATATTTGCAAACGACATATTTGACCAGACCCAAAGCTATAAAGAACTCCAAAACTCAAATATTAAGTAAACAAATAGTTTAAGGGAGCAAAAAAACCGACTAGATGGTTTATCCACAAGGACCGAAGTGGAGACCTGCAAAGGTACCCCACCCACATTAGTGGTCATTGGGGGGTGCCAACTTACAGACCACTGAGCTACTACTGCCTTGCAGATTAGGAGGCCTACAGGTATGGTAAGTTCAAAATGGAAAAGACAGAAGGAAACAACGCTACAGCAAAGACAGATAACCATGTTGGAATTCTTACATCTTGATGTTGGGAATAATATGATCACTTCTGGAAATAGTTCAGCAACTTTGAGTAAAGTTAAATGTACACTTGCCATGTGGCCCAGAAACTCCACTCTTTGGGGTTCATTCAAGCAAGGGGTTGACACAAAGAATCTGTCCTTGGTTGTTCATGAACACCAACTCGGCTGTCAAAAGGAGCAGACCATTGCTGTGCCCAGTGTAGATCAACCCAAATACACTATGCTAAAATAAAAGAGGCACATGCCCAAACCTGTGGGCAGCCCCATTCCATACATATGCCATTCTGGGAAAAGCACAACCACAATAACCTCAAACAGATGCATGTTTACACAGGGCAGAAGCAGGGTTGAATATACGGGATAGGAGCAGGATTAAATGTTTACATGGGGTGGGATTGGAGTTGGCTACCATCGGGCAGCAGGAGAAAATCGTTTGAGGTGATGGAACTGTTATGCATCTTGGCTGTATTTGTGCATATACTCTATACATATCTGTTGAACCCACAACATTAAAATAGATGATTTTTACTTTATATGTGTCCTTGATTTAAAAAAAAAAAAAAAAGAACACTGAGTCAGTGTTATGGGTGAAAGAATATGGAGGGTCTGCCAGACAGAGAAAGGTTAGGGAAGGTTTTTCTCTTTCTAAGGTCAGAAACAGAGGCCAAAGTGAGTTTTGAGACATGACTCCAAGGCAATTATCAGCAGGCTGTGACTCTAACCTGTGGGTCCTAATCCCCGGGTCTCAATCCTTAAGTCTCTACTGCAGTAGTCTAGCCTTTCCTGAAGTCCAGAGGCCAATAGCAGCAGTTGCTACAAATCCAGATAAAGCAGTGGCAGTAACCCAATAGGGTCCAAATGGCTTTGCTAAGCATTGCGCCTCAACATCATCTCTCATTCACTAAACACAAACTAGCCAAGACCAAGGTGATGCTGGGGTGCTGGGGTGCTAGGGTTTCAGAGTCAGGGATGGGACCAGCAAAGGGAATTAAGAGGGATGGAGCTTTCGCTGGCCCCACTCACTCCTCTCTCATCCACTGAAAAGCAGGCATCTGTGCACAGCAGATCTTCACGGGTGCTGAATCCTCTGTGCAGGTCCTTGGGTTATGACTAGGGAGGAGGAGGCACCAGTCGGGCCTCCTGGAATTCTTACAGACACCTGGAAGCCTTGTGTACACATGATACTTTGGAAGCAAGGACAGTTCATGCAAATGCTGCCTGGCTCTGATCTACTGACACAGTGATCACATCTGTTGAGGAGTCTCTTCCCGTGTTTCCATGGAGGCAAACAAACTAAAAGCAAGGACAGGATCTGTCTTCTATAAAAGGCTTAAATAGTAAATAATCCTTAAGTGTACAGTGGAAAAGATTGCTGAGACTCTGAAATGGCAGGGTTGCTGATTGTCCACATGCTGTTTTCGAGGGACATATTTAACTACATGGGAAGCATGTATGTACATGTATACATGTATATAAATGTGCACACAAGACCCCCACAAACACTATACTAAATGGAGTTAGGGGTTCCCAACAGAGTAGCAAATTTCAGCCTGTTAGCTGGTGTGGGTGGACAAGGCTTGGGGGCCCAGGACCTACCTAGGACCATACCAGCAAGATCCTCACCAGTGGGGGACCATTAGGAATTCTGTGCTGTGAGGAGAGGCCTATTAATAGTTCCCAAACATCTGCACTTCTGAAACCCCATCTCTGGCTGCCCAAAGGCTGTGGGTTTGATTTAGGCCACACTGTGGATTATATTACTGGGTTTGTGCAGTACTGATTTGGCAGGAGACTGCAAGAAATCCCAGCAGCTGGCCTCAGACAGTGCAGTACCTACTGAGGTTCCTGTGAAAAGGATTCACTTCTCAGCACCACTGCAGAAGATGTAAAGCCTAGTACAAGGAGGAATAAAAAAGCATAGGCAAGATGGAAGGAAATAGGGACCCGGGCTAGGGAAGATCCTGGACAGTTTTCTCTTTAACCTGGCTTTTGTTTCTAAGACTCAGCTTGCTGTCTGCAATGTGGTTAATTTACTGGGGAAGTGGAGGAGGAGGTGCTGGTGGTAATCTGAATTCCCCACAGACCCAAACTTTACCATTTGGCAACATGAGTCAGAAGCCAGGGTATTCTGTCATTTGAACTTCCAGCCAATGCTTTTTAGTCTAAATAACATTTAGTATAAGGAGATCTCATGCAACATAAGATGCTGTGCATTGTTTTTCTGGAATTTAAATTGAGCAGAGTGACCAAGGTTTCACCTGGCAATCCTGCCAGACTCCCAGCTATGGCTGTGGGTTGGTCCCATGGACCCCCAACACTCAGTCCAACCAACATCACCTTGTGTGTTCTCTGCCTCTGCTCTAGTGACAGATACAGACACAATGGCAGCCTACCATTGTTTTCTCTGCACACTACAGTCCAAGATCTCCCCCAACAAACTGCAAGCCAGAGATACAATTTTCCATGCCCAATCCCCACCTCCAGAAACTAGGTGACCTCAAGACCCTGGAACTGATAGACACATCTGCTATTATGGTGAGGAAGAGGCCCCTCCCATAGGTGTGTCTCCCATAGGTGTGTTGCCCACCTCTTTCTAAAGAACTACCACTTGAGTTCCAAATAAAAGGAACTGACTGATAAGCCTGTCAAAGCACCTTCCTCCTGCTCTGGCAATCCTCTGTCCCACACAGTGGTAGTGGGAAGCTGAGGGGACTGCAGTAGAATCCCATTAGGATTTAAAATGAAATAAGGGAAGGAAAGTTAAATTATATGCTCTTAGAAAAATCTATCTGCAATGTTCCTTGTAGACTGCACCATGTCCAGTTAGATATTCCATGCCTTTTGAGAATATTAGGATATTTTTAGAATTTTTAAAATGCACCTCTAAAATCTTCCCCTTACAAAGAATGAAGATTTGTTGTTGCTGTTGCTGATGGTCGTTATGTTCGTTTTTGAAGCAGGGTCTAACTATGAATCCCTGGCCCGCTTTGAACTCAGTGAGGTCCACTTGCCTCTGCCTCCTAAGTACTGGGTTTAAAGTCACAAGCCCCCAGCACTCCCTGCCCAAGTCACATTGCCTGTGGCTGGGGGCTTTGAGGTGAGCTCTTTTAATGTGCAGGTACACATTTAATGTGCAGCAACACACAGGGCTCTGGACCACAGAGCAGACCTCTGCCCACATCTTTCCTCTCTCCACTCCAGCTGGCACGCTAGCTAGCATCCTGCTACTCTGCAATTGTCACTGCAATGTATTAGCTCAAAAATCTCCTAAAGCATACATCTCCTGAGAGGCTTCCAGCCTCTCTATGCAGAGACCCCTGAAGGATCCCTTAAACACCGGATACTTTTCTATTCTAGGATACTCCAGACTCCCCACAAACTGTCAGCTGGAACCCTGGCTCCTGCATTGCCATTAACATCCTACAAAGCCTCACTGTAGACCGAGTTCCTGTCTCAGCACCCAGCCATATCAGTTAATTCACTGTCTGGATACTGCCACTCCATAACATGTGTACTTCTCAAAGTACAGTATGTGTTAATGTAACTAAAGCCAAAGCATCAATTCCTGACAAGTTAGTAATTAACATCTGCTTAATACATCCCAGGAAGCATGTGCAAGGTCCATCCCCACCATACTGCAACAACGTTGGGGGGGGGGAGCTGGAGTGATAAATCAATGGTTAAGAGCACGTGTTTCTCTTCTATAGGACCTGGGTTTGTTTCCCAGCACCCACATAATGCCTCACAAACACCCATAACCCCCATTCCTAGGGGCTCCAATTTCTAGGGGCTCTCCTCTGACCTTCCCAGACATAGGCACATGTGTTGTATACATACAGACAGACAGACATGCAGGCAAAACACACACACACATAAAAGTCTAAAATAATTTTCAAATGTTAGAAAAAACAAGATAAATCAGAAGGGGTAGACAGACAGAACTCATGGAATGACTGTGGACAATGATTGCCAGGCTTAGAAGGCCTTTCACATAATTGTGAAACACTTTCATATAAATAAACACTTTAACATAAATACACCCTCTCAAAGCCTATAAGATAAACAAGCCCCAAGTCATCACCTCAATCTGCCAAAAAGGAAGATGGAGGCTCTGCCTGAGGTTACAGACCAAGGCAGTGGCAGAACCTAGATCAGAACTTCATCATTCCAAGCCCAGAGCTAGTCTCATGTCACTTAGACCAAGCCTCTATTTATCCCAATTTAATTTAAGGCCAGTTTTGTTTTATTCTATTTAATAAAGAACACTCAACTTTCTCTCACCCTGTCGTAAGTGCCCCAGGCCTTCTCCACAGACCCTGGTCACATAAAGAACTGTTGATTAGGTAGAGCCTACTCCCAGTCACTGCTAGACTGGATGAGCATCCTGCTGCCACACTGCTCTCCAAGGCACTGGCTGCTCTGAGGGAGAATGGCCACCACCTGCCTAAGGAGGCCAAGCCTCACTCCCCCTGAGCTGCCCTTAGTTATTACTGTTGTGGAGACAGAATTCAGTTACCATAGAGTCCTCAGAGTGTACAATTCAGTGTTTTTGTGGATTCACAGAGCATCTACACCTCCCCGAAAACCCTGCATCCTTCAGAACATTACTTCCCATACCCACTCCCAGCTCCAGCCAGCTCCTCATCTGCCAATCTCTACCTGCCTGCCTTTTATGACTTTTTCAAATACACAGAATCAGATAAGCTAGGTGGCCTCCACACCTGACATATCTCACTTAGGTATTTTCAAGACTCAGCTGTGTTGTAATATAACAAGCATCAGTTTCTTAGGATGGCTAAGTGGTAGAAGCATGGATTGACTACATTTCATCACCTATCAACATTATGGACATGTGAGTGGCAACCACTATTTTTGAATTATGAACAATACTGAAATGACCAACATTAATACACAAGCCCTTGCATGAAGTATGTTCTCAGTTTTCTTGGATATACACTTAAGTTGTATCGTATGGTGATGGCATTTGCCATTTTTCAGGACCCGCCTAGTGGTGTTCTAAAGCATCATTTACATTCCCACCTGCAATGGATGAGAACCATACTCATACCCTTCACAAGTTTCCCCAGCCCTTGTTCATTGTTTGGTCATGAACTGTTTGGTTTGGTTTTTTATGGCAGTCACATTAGTGGGAATGATGCCTTGTCTCAGTGTGGTTTTTTTTTTTTTTTTTTTTTTTTTTTTTTTTTTTTTTTTTTTTTTTTTTTTTTTTTTTTTTTTTTTTTTTTTTTTTTTTTTTTTTTTTTTTTTTTTTTTTTTTTTTTTTTTTTTTTTTTTTTTTT